>VZTO01011392.1:0-63553 GCA_013400615.1 Syrrhaptes paradoxus | reverse complement strand
AAAAAAAAAAAATTAAAAAATTTATTTATGTAGATGGTACAGCCGGTAAAACAGCTCGAGCTGGGTGCCTCTGAGGGACCCTGACCAAGGAGCTCCCTGGGCAGTGACACCCTGACCACCCGCGTGCCCGACCCCCCGCACCCCTCACGCGCCTTCTGGTCCAACCACGGTTTCTGGGCTGGGGTCTCCCAGCACCTTCCTGGGTTCATCCCCGGTCCCCAGGCGGGTCGGTGGCTGTTCTGATCTTGGGCTGTGGCTGCGCTTGGACCCTCCTTAGCCGCTGCTTTGGGGTTTCATCAGCAAAACGGGGGAAACGGAGCAACACCTGCACTGGGGGTGAGCACAGCTTCCCCAGAACCGAAACATCCGTGGGGTGCCCGTGTCGTGTTATCGTCACACTGAAAAAAAAAATCCAAAGCACAGCCCTGTGCCAGCTACTAGGAAGAAAGTGATTTCAGAGCCGAAAGCGCATCTGGGTGAAAAGTTCTCAGCTCGGAGCCCGAGGCTTCCGCAAACCCCGCTCCTCGTGCCAAGAAACGCTCAAACAGTAACCGGAGCGTGCCGCTGTGCCATCGCCCCGCCGTCATTCATTTAAAACTTATTTAAGCCGAGCTCTTGGTCTCTCTCCTAACAGCCGAGGCTGCCCCAACTCCCGCCGAGGGGCTGGGGGCCCTTTGCTCCATCCCACGCGGGGTTCCCCCCATCCCGGGGGTTCTGCGGCGGCCGGCGGATGCTCCTCCTCTGCGGGAGGCAGGCGAGGACTCGGGGTGGGGCTTCACCCAGCGAGAAACCAGAGTCCAGCCAGCCCTGGGGAAGCTGCCAGCGCTCAGCACCCCAGCGAGACGGCGGCGAGGCTGGTGCCGCGCACCCCGTAAGTCTCGGCCGCCTCGGTGGGTGCATCCCGAGCGGTGCTGGGCATCGGCCGTGTCAGCGGGGTCGTGGGACGGGGCTGCACAAGGAGGGGGTGTCCTGGGACAGGGTGACCTGGGGAGAGGGGCGAGGGCAGGGTGCTGGGTGGGGGGTCCCCATGCTGTCAGCTCTGGGGAGCGGATCAGATCCCCCCCGTGCTTGGGGCTATGGGGGATCTGGGTTGACCCAAAGCTTTGGCTCCCGGGGTTCTGTGCTCCTGAAACGCGGCGTTTCCCCTCCTTCCTCCCCGCGGGACAGCCTTCGGAGCAGAGACACCCCCAAAGTGTGGGGTGGGACCCCAGGCTGGCTACGGGGGGGCCCAGGAGCCCCCATCCCTCACAGCTCTGAACGGCTGCAATTTGCCCGTCGGGGACATTGTGGTGCCACGATTTGCCGCGTCCTCTGCTGGGGCGAGTGGCGATTCCCAGCGCTGGGTTCCCCCCTGCCCCTCTCCATCCCGGGGCCCCCCCAGGGGAGGTGATGGGGGGCACTGACCCGTGACGCAGGACACCTGGCGCTTACCCCGCTGGATGGTGCGTGGCCTTTTTCTGTGCCTCAGTTTCCCCACTATGGAAAGTCACTCTGGGCGCTGGGACGGTGAGCCCGGGTCGTTCCCTCCTCCCCACCAACCCGTCCCCAGCTCTCCCCAGCGCTGGAGGAAGCAGCTGGAGCCGCCTGCGCGCAGGGAGCATCCGGCCCTTGCAGCCCCGCGGGACCCAGGCTGTGTCTCTACTTGTTCTCCTTCCCCTCCGCCACTGGACTGAGTCACGGCTGCTGCGTCACGCAGCCCCTTTGGCCGGGAGTCTCCGTACAGAGCGGAGGAGTTTGGCTCCGGGCGAGTGGCTTTTGGCAGCCAGCTGCTCCTGGCCACCAACCCAACGTCCCCAGGGCAGGGGTGGCTTTTGGGGATATCCCCAGCAGGGTGCTGAGCTGTGGGGAAGGTTCCCGAGGTGCTGGGGCAGGAGTTGGGGACAGGGATGCTCCCGGAGGCACCTGGACCAAGAGCAGGTGTGGGGAGGATGCTGCACCCCAGGGATGAGCCCACGGTGGTGTGGCCCCAGCTGTGCCCATCTCACCGGGCAGCTTTGTTTCTCCACGGAGACAAAAATCCAAAGTCCAATTAGGGGGCTAATTATGGAGCAGCGTTCGTTACCTTCTGTTCTGCTCAGCCTGCAAGGTAGAGCACTGCCCGAGGGGCGAGGTGCTTGTGACCCCGGTCCCCCACGGGATCCCTGCTCCACGGATGGAAGCGCTGCCCATGGGGCTGGGGGTGCTGAGCAGCCCCTGGTTTCCCACCCAGGACAGGCCCCCGGCAGCCAGAAAAACTTTTGGCCGCTGGTTGTAAATGTGCCCAGCCCAGCGTGTGGCCGCCTGCCAAGACTCTCGCCCTTCCTGGCTTGCCCCAGGGCCTCGGCGCTGCCCCACACATCCTGGGGGTCTGGGCTTGGAAACCCACCTCCAGGAGGGCTTCAAGGATGGGGACATCCCCATGGCCCAGGATGGTCCCTAAAGCTGCTCCCCCCAAGCTGGTGACTGCCCGTGGGGGAAGGAGAGGCCGGGGGGCTTTGGGGGGAGCTGGCCCCAGCGCTGGCCTGTGGCCACGAGCACTCCCCAGTTCTCCCAGCTCGCTGCTGGGACCTGGACGGAGATTTGAAGCCGCTCCAGGAGGTTGTGGTTCCCCTGAGAGCAGCTCGCTGGGGTTAAGGGCTCATCCCCGGGCACCCAGCAGCGTTCCCGGGGGGGGTTCAGCGCAGCACCAGGGTGACCTGCTGGGCACCGGCCCCTTGAGGTGCTAACAGCCCCCCAGAGGAAAGCTGGGCAGGAAAATTCGGGTTCTCCTTAAAATAATGCCAGTACAGGCTGCAGGGCAGCAGCAGTGGAGGTTGGGGGAACCGGGGTGGGCTGGGGGCACCGCTGCAGGCGATGCCGCGATGGGTTGAAGTCCCGAGTGAAGCCCAGCCCTCGTGGGGAGGGCGGCAGCTTTCTCGGTGTTTTACTGTACGGCCTGGGACAGCTTTACCTCCACGCGTTTGTGTTCAAAGACACTTTGACCCCAACAAGGTGACACGCTGTGAGCAGCCTGGACGGGGAGGACGGTGCTGGGAGGACGGTGCTGGCCCACGGTGCTGGGCACTCGCTCGCGCTCCGGGTTCCCCGCATCCAGGGCAGAGCCCANTTTGTGTTCAAAGACACTTTGACCCCAACAAGGTGACACGCTGTGAGCAGCCTGGACGGGGAGGACGGTGCTGGGAGGACGGTGCTGGCCCCGCGGTGCTGGGCACTCGCTCACGCTCCGGATCCCCCGTGTCCAGGGCAGAGCCGCTCGGACTGGGGATGGAAAAACCCCGGAGAACACAGGAGCCCTTAGCTCCTGCTGTGCCTCTGCTTCAAGGCCAAATATCTCAAGGGCCGAACGAATTCCTTGAAGGTGACACTCGGGGACAGTTTGCTTGTCCTGCCAGGCAAGGGACGGGGCTGGGACGGGACAATGGCCGGAGGAGGAGGGGCTGGGGAGATGCTTTGTCCTGGCGATGCTGGAAGAGCCGTCCGGGCTCCTTTGAGACCTGAGCGTTCCCCAGGGCTTGGTGCCACATCCCGAGCTCTTGGTGACCGCTCCTGGGGTGCCACCCCGACACGAAAGCCTTCCCCAGGGTGTGTGTCACCTGCGTTTCTTCTCCCTCCCGCGCTGGGGCTGGTGCGTGGGGTGCAGGGGGGTTGGCAGGGTTGGTGGGGTAGATTTTCCACCTCGTTGGNCCTTGAAGGTGACACTCGGGGACAGTTTGCTTGTCCTGCCAGGCAAGGGACGGGGCTGGGACGGGACAATGGCCGGAGGAGGAGGGGCTGGGGAGATGCTTTGTCCTGGCGATGCTGGAAGAGCCGTCCGGGCTCCTTTGAGACCTGAGCGTTCCCCAGGGCTTGGTGCCACATCCCGAGCTCTTGGTGACCGCTCCTGGGGTGCCACCCCGACACGAAAGCCTTCCCCAGGGTGTGTGTCACCTGCGTTTCTTCTCCCTCCCGCGCTGCGGCTGGTGCGTGGGGTGTCGCAGACCAGCGGGGGGGTTGTCAGGGTTGGAGGGGTAGATTTTCCACCTCGTTGATATTTTTTTCCTGGCTGGGTTGGGGTGTCCTGCCCCAGGGGGACAGTGGCCAGGTGCCTGCAGGTGCCCCGTGGCCACCCCTGGGTGCTCCGGGCAGAGGGGACACCCCCAGGGGTGCATCCTGGTGCCACCCCACCGTCCTGGCCCGGGGATGCTGCTTCTCCCCGGCCTGTGCTGAGCTGCTGCACCCCTTCCTCCCGCAGGCTCCGCGTGCCGGCCCCGGGCTATGCGATGCTCCCTGAAGCGCTCCCTCACGGCTGTGCTCGCAGCCTCCTTCCTCCTCCTCCTCCTCCTCTTCATCCTTCATGGGGGCAGCCGGCAGGATCAGGAGCCCCTGGAGGTGAGTGTCCCACCCGTGATGTCCCACTGGAGCGGCCACTGGAGCATCCTCCATCCCTGCCTGTCCCATGCAGAGCCCCAGCTCTGCTCCCTTCCCTGCCCCACACGGACCCCAGCCCCAGCTCTGCTCCCTTCCCTGCCCCACACGGACCCCAGCCCCAGCTCTGCTCCCTTCCCTGCCCCACGCGGACCCCGGCCCCAGCTCTGCTCCCTTCCCTGCCCCACCTCACCCCCAAATCCCAGCTCTGCCTTCTTGTCTCCCTGGGCCTCCCCATTCCAGGAGCTGGGAGGGGAGGGCAGAGGGTCCCCCTCATTTCTGGGTCCACCCCTTTCTCCGGCGTGTCTGTGGTGCTCCGGGCTCTGACCCCGCTGCCTGCGGCTCCCACCCAGGTGGAGCTCAGGGGCTTGGCCCCGGACACAGTCCTGCAGCTGCTGCAGCCAGAAGGAGCTGGGCACATCCTCAGGGACACGAGTGACCTCTCCGCACTCCGCAACGTCTCCTACCACCTCCTCGCTGGCTCCCTGTCACCCCACAAAAGTGAGTGGCTCTGGGACCCCGGGCTGGGCAGGGTTCTGGGTTTGGACGTCCCAGAACGGACCTGCCCCATTGCTGCCGGGGGAGGGAGGGGTCAGCTCCAGCCTTTTTGGGATGGGGGACCTGCCGATACCTGGTGACGCTCCCCCAGCCAGCCTCCCCTGCTCTGACTGGGGACGTGGAGGAGCAGAGGAAGGTCCACGTGCTCCAAGCATGGTCCGTGCTTCTCCTCCTTGGGACTGGGGGTGGCTGTAGACATTTTAGGTTTCTCAGATCTCCATGGGGAGGGTGGTGAGACCCCATCTCCCGGGGGCTGAGGTTCCTGCTCTCCAGTCAGGAAGGTGATGGTGGGGCTGGACCCCTGGGACAACCACATAGGGTGGGAGATGTGGGTCAGGCTCTCGGACAGGTGCATGAAAAGCAATTGACGTGCAGACACCATGGGAGGGGGCTTTGGGCAGCCCCCCGCGAGCCCACGCTGAAACCAGAGGTCCCGTACCTGCACGGTGCTGCACAGCCCAGCAGCAAGAGAAGCTGCAGCAAAGCTGAACAAATGCCACCGCAGCTGGGCTGTGCGGAGGGCTGAGCGATGTCTCACCCCAGCGTGGTTACACCTCCACGAGGTTCGGAGTAGGGTAGGGGCATGCTGCCAGGATGTGCAGCCACGCCATGGAGCCATCCCTGCCCCACAGGCTGTCTCTGCACTCTTCCTTCCACAAGTTTGGCTTTTTTGAGGGTGTTTTTCCCAAATATTTCTTCTTCAGAGGAGTCCCTGATTCCTCATCCTGTTCTCTCCTCACCATTTGGTCCAGTTTTGTGTCCCTCCTGAGATGCTGGGGCTTCAGCAAGGACCTGCTGGCCTCGGACATGGGGCCATGGACAGCATCAACCGCGTGGGCTGGCCCCTGGAGAGCTTCATGGAGCCCCCTCCTTGTGGCTCGCAGGGAAAAACCTCACCACGGCGCATCCCCGGTCACCCCTCGGCCTTTCCTTTGCCTTGCAGAATTCTTGGCGGTGGGATTGTCATCGGTGCGGCGGCCGCGTGGCTACTACCTCCCTGCCACGCTCCAGTCCCTCTTCACGCAGTCGACGGAGGAGGAGCTGCAGGAGATGGTGGTGGTGGTGCACCTGGCCGACGCGGACCCGAGATGGAACATGCGCGTGGCCGCCGACCTCGCCCACAAGTTTGCTCATCACATCTTCCTGGGCCGGCTCCTGCTCATCCACGCTCCCCAGGAGTTCTACCCCACCTTGGAGGGGCTCAAGAGAAACTACAACGACCCGGAGGAGCGGGTGAGGTTCAGGTCCAAGCAGAACGTGGACTATGCCTTCCTCCTCGCCTTCGCCGCCAACCTCTCCTCCTACTACTTGATGATCGAGGACGACGTGTGGTGCGCCAAGTCCTTCTTGACGGCCATCCGCAAGGCACTGGCTTCCCGTGAAGGCTCCAGCTGGGCCACCCTTGAGTTCTCCAAGCTGGGCTACATCGGTAAGCTCTACCGCTCCAGCGACCTTCCTCGCCTGGCTCGCTTCCTCCTCCTCTTCTACCAGGAGATGCCCTGCGACTGGCTGCTGGTCCATTTCCGCCTCCTGCTCACCCAGAAGGACGTCATCCGCTTCAAGCCCTCCCTCTTCCAGCACATGGGCCTCTACTCCTCCTTCCAGGGCACCGTCAATCGGCTGGAGGACGACGAGTTCCAAGCCGATGCCTTGGACCTTCCAGACAACCCACCAGCCGCCTTGTTCACCAGCATGTCCGTCTTCGAGAACTACGACCCCATCAAGGCTTACAGCACAGCAGGGGGGTATTTTTGGGGGAAAGATCCAGCAGCCGGCAGCATCTTCTCCATCATCTTCCAGCAGCCAGCCCACGTCACCCATGTCCGGGTGCGCACGGGCTCCGAGGAGCGCAAGGGCGATTTCCTGCGCGCCGGAGTGCTGGAGCTGGGCCGGCGGCGGAGGGCTGATGGCCGGGACTGCTCTGCCTACGTCACCGTAGGCACCTTCGAGAAGGGGACCTTCGAGAGGCGGGGGCTGGAGAGGGTCATGCCCGGCCCCGTGGAGTGCGTGAGGATCCGGGTGACGCGGGATCAGAGCGAGTGGCTCATCATCCAGAGCATCGACATCTGGACCAGGGCGGACACCTGACCGGGGACGTGGCAGGTCGCCAAAGCAGATGGATTTTGTTCTAAGAGATCTTTTATTTTTCTCACTTCCTTTTTTGATAAGGAATTAAATTATTAACTCCTGCTGGCTCCCATCTCCGCAGGGATGACAGGCACTGCCGTGGGACGGGGCCGGGGCTGTGCCTGCCTGGGGGATGCTCCAGCGAGCAACGCCGGGGGTGTGGGGAGGAGCAGAGGCTTGGGAATTTCAGGCTGGGCAGCAGCAAACATTTCCTCCTGGGGAGAAGGGTGTACAGGACAAAGCTAATCAGCTCATTAACAAACGAAATAATTAACCAGGCAGTGGCATTCTTTGCAATGTCTCCACACCACCCCCTCCCCACCTGAGTTTTCCAACCCACCAACTCGTGATTTCTAACCTGCATTTTTTTTCCTCTTCCATCCCATTTTCAAGCTGTCCCTGGGAGGGGCTGGGAGAGGTGTGGGGGTGCTGCTCACCTCCAGGATCAGGGGAGCAGGGTCCCGTCGCTGGGAGCAGGACCCCCACCATGGGTGATCCCCTCAGGGCTGGTCAGAGGGGCACCAGCCACCAGATGGACCCCTCGCTCCGGCGCAGTCCCTGCCACCGCCACGGCAGCTCTCAGCCATCCACCGCTCATCTTCAGACCCTTCAAAGATTTTCCTCATCTTGGGGTGGGGGCTGCAGTTCCCAGGGACCACACCCTGCGTCCCTGAGGGGAAGGACAGGGACAATGGGTTTCTAAAAGGGGAGGAAAAGTCCAACGATCAAGGACGGTGGAACAAGGATGGGTAACAGAAAACCTGACCTTGATAGAACGCGAAGGTCTGGGCACTTTCCAGCCCCGCGAGGTGCGGAAGGGTGACGGGGGTACACACCAGCTGCAGGTACAAAGCCCCCGAAAAGCTTCTGGTCAGATTTGTCCGGCAGGATCGGCCTGGAGGGCTGGGTCCTGCTGGGGAGCTCGACTGAAGCTGTTGGCACAGGTGTGCCAGGCAGGGACTGGCCCCTCTCCCAGCTGGGCTTTTAGCAACAATTGCTCACAGAGGAATTCTGACCTGCTTGGCCTTCCTGTGAGACAGCTCGGAGCCCTTTGTCACTAAATTGTGCCGAGCAGGACGGCTCTGGCGTGCTGGGGTTTGAAGCCCAGCTCTCCTGGAGCAGGACAGTCACCCTCCCAGCACAGCCAGCCACAAACTGGTGCCAGGGACCCGCTGGCGGTGCAGAAACACCCAAGTGCCGCAGCCACAGCATCAACCTGCCTGCAGCGCACTGGGAGGTGGCCTGGAGAGCAGCTGCTCAGTGCTGGGAGCCCCGGACCTGGCGTGATGGGACCCTTCCCTGAAAAAAAAAGCCAGCCGTGTCACGGATCTTTGTCTGCATTTAATACAGAGATGCTACATGATAACCTCCAGCGCCTTCCTGACACTATAAATGTTCTCAGTGGGATCAATACACATGCTGCAGAATCACTCCAGTCTCCTCCACACAGCCCAGGTACAGTCAGAGCTCTCAGAGTGTCTGGAGTAGCACAAGTGTCCCCTTTCCAGGGCCCCAAGAGCCAGACAAGTGTTTGCAGTGCTCCAGTAAAGCCTTGGTCCCAGTTCTCACGGACACAGATGCCCCTGACCCCACTGTGAGAGCACCAAGGGTTTCCAACGTGGGTACAAAGGGAAAGCTTTCTTCCCAGAATGTTTTTATCCACTGCTAAAGCAGGAAAAGATATAAATGTAAATGAACCTTTTACCTGTTGGTCTCTTACTCGTGAATGTACTGATCGCTTCGGGGATATTCACTGACACAGAAAAAAGCCGCAGTGTCAGTTATGCTGGTGTAAATCCGGGCAGACTCCACTGGAGAGTGGAAATCTGCTCAGTTTACACCAGGGTAAGCGCAAGCACGAGCTGACCACTCCCCCTCCTCCTTCCCCTTGTGTCAGCACTAACACCAGTGCAAACTGGAGGAGGAGGCTTCTTCATCCTGAAGGAGTGCCGCATGATTTATCCCACATAACAATTATCCCACTATTTTTATCCCAAGAAGACTCAGGCAGCTACCGAGACCCCTGTCTCTGACGCGGGGGCGAGCTGCTGGAGAAGTCAGTCCCAGTGGTGCCGGCAGGGTCCAGCCCAGCACAGCGCTGGAGCTGCAGCCCCGGCTCGATCAGCCCGGGAACCGGGGCAGCGCTGCTGCGTACAACCGACTATTTACATGCAGCCACGGGGCTAATGATCAGTGATCAGTGCAGAGCTCGGCCGGGAGTGGGTTGAGGAGCCTCTGGGCTGAGAGGTAAAGGGCAAGGGGCAGAACCAGAGGCAAGCATTTTGGTCTGTTTCTCTCTACGAAGACAGTAAATCAGAGAGGGTTAGAGCGTTCAGTCAAACACCACGATGTCCTGAAGGGTGACCTGCTGTCCGTCTCCACCAGAGGAGTCACCCCGTCTCTTGGGAAGTGGGGCCACGTAGCTCAGCAAAGATCTAGCTCAGCATCTTGTGGCGGTCGAAAACTGTCTTCCTCTGCTCCTGCACCTGCCGCTTCCAGCGCTGCTGGGCCCCCTCCACCCTCTCCAGCACCGTGTTGGCTCTCGCGCCAGACGAGATGGGGGCTGCGGCCAAGGAGCGACCATCCTGCAACGGGAAAAACAGTGAAAGAGATCAGGGCATGCCCAGCCTGAACACAGAAAGTGGCAGCTCAACCCTGGGAGAAATTTCAGCTGAAAGAGCAATTCAAGGCTTGAGTTGTCCTGATGAAGGACCAGCTCCTCACCAGCAGCCCCCCAACTCCAGCTGGAAAGCTTGCTCTTGGGGACCGCCCGTGGTAAAGTCACGTGTCCCAAATAAAAAGTCCCCAGGAGAGGAACTGCGCTAAGTTCTAAACCTCTGCTGGAAACCCGCTGCTAGGAGCCTGCAAGGAGCCGCAGTGCTAAACCAACTGCATCACCCCGCCAACAATTTCCGCTGCCCTCGGTGCACTAGCTTACATGGTAGCTGCTCATCTGTTTCTTGGACAGTGCTGCAGGACTTTTCTGCGGCCCTGCTCTTCCAACTGCTCCAAACCACATTTACACTGCTGGGATGGCACAAGGCTCGTGGATGGGGATCCATCATGGCACACAAACACCAAGGCAACCACAAGGCCCATCCCGAAGAGTTTACAGTCCTACACACTGGAGTAAGATAAACCTCGCCTAGTACCAGCCATCTGCAGTGTGCACCTAGATCTAAATCTGAATTATTCCCGTGGAGCAGTGGAGCTAAAGCATCCTTTCAGGATACAATCCATCCCCTCCTGCAGGACCTCCTTTTTTCAGAAGGAGGCAATGGACAGACTGTGCACTTCAGAGCTGCTACTCCTCACTTACACCAGCGTGTGAAAGACTTCAGCCAAACAGTTTATACTTAAAACAAAGTATAAACAAGATGGTCTGATCCAGTGGTTCTCTCAGAGACTAGAAAAGGGAAGTATCTTCAAATATCGCCACTTTTCTTCTCAAAGTGTGACTGAACTAATCACCAGCATCCAGAGTCACCAGTTGCTAGGGAAGGCCTCAGCGTGGCTCTCCTCCCAGCAGCCAGGACAACGCTCAAGCACAGCCCTGGGGCTCCACCGCGGGCAGGAACTCGGCCCCAGGACAGAGCTCTGCCGAGCACTGCGCCTCACTAACCTGCACGTCTGAACTGAGAAAGCCACAGGGGAAACTGTCACAAAGCCACCTGCTACACTAACAGGCAGCGAGTCCTGGACAGCCCTTGCCTCCCACAAACAAGAGCACGAGCCATAGATGCATCACGTGTGAGAGCTCATCACTGCGTGCAGCCGCTCCGTTCCTCTGCACTAGCCATCAGCTCTGCCTCCAGCACGTCCCTCTCTGAGAGACCATCCCCACCTCAGCCTCCTGCATTTCCCTACAAGAGAAGGGAAGCCTCAGGAAAAGAAGAAAAGATTTACAAGTCAGAGTGCTCTTGTTCTGAAACCCCCCTGGGAACCAGGCCCGATCATTCCCCCTGAAGCGCTGCCTCTTGCAGGAATTTCATTCAGGAAAAAAATTTGTCCTCCTCCAAAATCTCTGAGTGGAATTGNGAGAGAGAGTGAGAGAGACAGGCTCTCTCTTTTCTGCTGGGTCCTAATCTTCCTGCCCAAGATGTCATATGCCAGTGTTCCCCAAAACAATGGGATCTGAGTGGAATTCTGCTCTGGGGAGAAGCACAAGGAACAAGGACACAGATACAACAAGGCCCAGCCCCAGAGCAGAGGCAAACAACAGCCGCAGCACCTCAGAGGTGACTCTTTTAAGCGTTGTAAGAGAGGCCAACCCCATGCTTCAGGAAATAATTAAACCACCCCTCCCTGGAAGCTCACCACCAAGTAACTACACCGAGGACACTGCACAAGCAGGAACTGTTGGATTTTCAGTTTCATCCAGAGAGACACACCAAATTCAGGCCACTTGGTAAAAAGCCACCCCCTGCCCCAGAGGACGGGTCTCATCTTGGGCTCATAACACTTACACTTCATCTGTGCAAATTTGTGCCTAAATGTTGGCCTGTGTAAGTGCCCAAAAAGCAAGAGTGCTGGTCCCACATTCCCGAAGGAGACAAACACAAGGTCACTGTTTCCCTGTCAGCCGTTCTCTTGCCGTCCCACCAGCCTGTCTCCACTGTCACCACAGCCCCCCTGCACACACCAGCAGCACAGCCTCACCTCGTTCTCCTCCTCATTGTGCAGGGGCTGGGTATAAGCATCTGGCTTCCGGATCAGGGGGTCCACCAGCACAAGGAAAGCCATGTAAAGCAGCAGGGCCCCCACCACCGACAAGTAAATGATGATGATCACCTACAGTGACGGACAGGACAGTGGAAAAGGATCAGTACTGTAGACAGGAGGCACCACAGAGGCCAGGAAGCTCACTTCACAGCTGCCTCTGATGTTTGATCTCTTCCCCCATTCTAATTTTGCTCACTAGGAATTCTCCTGCAAATTGTGCTGATCTTCTCCACACTGAACCAATTTAGGACACGTGCTGCATGTGAAAGGAGAGCAACAAGATGGGTCTACGGTCAGGGGTGCCTGGCACTGTCACACATCCTCAGCGAGGAGGCTGGGCTCCATGCAGCGTGCTCCTCACTGCCAGGAGCCCTCCTGCCTCGGACACGGTGCCCCTGGCACTACCACTGTGTACTAGCTCTGATTGTTTTATTTTCCCTTTCTGGGCTCTTCTCCAGGAACCTGGCAGTGCCTGGGATGGCGTGGCACGGCCAGAAGACAGCCACAGGGAACAAACCCACAATTACCTTGATGGTGGTGGTGCTGCGCTCCTCGTACTTGCACTCACACAGCAGGCAGTACGCCTCCACGTCATTCCCGGGCACCGGCATCGGCTCCACGACGTGCAGGCAGTTGCTGCAACACAAAGAAACCAAAATCGGCACCAGGACGTGGTGAAACCAGTGCTCTCTGGAAGGATGGGGGGTGACTTTTTCTGTGTCCCAGCTTTCCCATCAGGCAGATAATGCTGATCTGGTTTTAAGAGTTCCTCTCACAGCTCAGCTAGCCCAAAATTCCTGGGACAGACTGTCCAAGCTCCTTCTGTAGGGATCTGGTCCAGGTGAAAGGGACCGGAGGGTACACCCTGTATCTGCTTAGAGCTGTGGCTTAAGAAATCATGTGTCCCAGATTCCTGAATCTCTGCTCAAAAAACGCCCCTCACCTGGGTTAAACACCACCTCCCAAAACACCTTCCTCTGCAAACACACAGGCAGGGAATTATTTCCTTAGCATCAGCAGGAAACTCCGGAGTGTTGGCTTTCATGGAGCAACCCCTCGGGCTTCAACCCACAACTCACCAGTCCTTCTGCAACACATTCTTTTTGTAAATGTGCCCACTGATGTTCCGGTACGGGGGACAGATGCACTTGCAGCGGATGTCCTGCAAGCTCTGCAGAAGCAAGAGGGGATGGTATTAGCGAGCGAATGCGTGCGTACAGTTCTGCTGCCCTCACCGCCCAGAGCTGTGGGAAAAGGCAAATGGTTGGGGAGAGAGAGAGGACTTCACACCATGTCTCTTCTTCCTGCACTGCTTCTTTCACATCAGTAAGTTCGCAGTTTTAAAATGTCTTGAGCACCTCTGCTCCAGACACCAGGTACTTTTAGAACAAATTTTAAAATGCAAACTCCAAAACCCAGCAGGAGGCAGGGCCGAGGCCACTGTCGCGTACATTCACAGCTGTACGTGTGATAAATACACATCTGCTGCAGCACTCCCTAACTTGAAAACAGTTGCATCTCTGCTCAGTGTTTGCATCTGAAGCCGTTCACTCACCTTGCTGGCTTGTGCTGGAGGAGAAAGGATGCAGTACAGCAGCACCATCAGCAGCACGGAGCTTGCACACTTCTGGGTGCACTGGGCAAACATGATGGAAGCCTGAGGAAACAAAAATTCACATCCAGGACAGAGGATCTCAGCTGAGTGCAGCCAGAACAAGTTAGTCTGAGCTTTCTTTTTTAGCTCACTTGCCTCTGTTTTGCCCAGGAAGCAGAAATGTATCCCTGAATCAAGGCTGATGCCAGTCAGAAACTCCTCGAATCACTTTACTCAAAGCCCAAGAAACACTTCCTATCAAAAAAGCTTCCACCGTCCAGAGCCACACATCCAAACTGCCAGTCTTGCGAAAAATATCGCTGCCTTCCTTACAATTTGACTTCTGCAACTCTAAATAACCCTCCTGTTACTCTCTGACTACTGTGGAGCTCTGAAACAGGTATTTTGCTGCTGACAGTTTTGCCCAGTAAAAGACACAGAACCAGGAAAACCACGGACCAAGAGTGACTGAAAGAAGTACCCTGGGGCCTCACTGCTGTACTCTGCAATAAATCACTCATCTTCTGATACGCCAAATTTTCTTCTGAAGGGTCAGCATATTTGCCTCTCTCGTGAGCCATGAACTACGGCAAGGAGGTGGAATATTTACCGATTCCTAAACCTCCTTTACCCCAAGACACCTGTTCAGTAAAATCCTAGGTTTTAAAAATTATTTCAAGTTGCCAGCTCGGTGAATTCATTAAATGTCTTTTGCTACATGTGACTAAAGTTGTTCTAGAGATGTGTGTTTGCAGAAATCCAAAAGAACATGAGTTCATTTTCTTTGCCACAAAAAGCAAAGTTAGTCCTGACAAGGCTGGCATTCACACTTGTGTCCCAGCCCGCATGGTGCTACCTCGGGGAGAGCTCAGAAAAGCTTTACCCGGGGGAAGGTAATTTACACCTTCATTAATCAGCTCCATACGGCACACACGTCATCCCCCAGCTAACGCCAGGTACTTGTACGCTGTTACCTCACGTAATTCCATTAGTATTTACATCACTGGAATATTCTATCACCGTTCGCTTTATCTTATGTCAATACTCTAAAAATTAATGGAATTAATTCTTCACCGGTTCTAGGGACTGCAAACACCAAGTTCCTCTCGATCTAAAAAAAACCACCAGCCACTTCTAACACATAGACCTGCCAAAAACCACCAAAATGCTTTCCAGTCCCAGGATTTCTTAACCCTTTGCACCCCTGTTAGCAGAAACCTCCTCACACAATGGTTCGTTCTTTGGAGACACCCCTGCGCATCAGGGGTTTAGCTTTTCATCAGAAATGCTGGTTAATCATGGCTTATCTGAGCTGCACAGTGCACATCCCCCATTGTAAGTGTTTTCGGACTACTACTTGTTTAAATTTTTAACTCAACAATGGAACCACGTAGCTGGAATTTAGTTTTAGCCTGCTCAACTAAATTCAGATCACGCAAACAACTCCGAACTGTCAATTTTTAATACAAGCACGGGAAAGCATGTGATCTAGTACACCACCGTGACCAGCAACAAAATAAAACTTGGAATGACACCCAGACAGAGCCATAGAACCACAGGATGGTTTGGGTTGGAAGGGACCTTAAAGATCATTTAGTGCCACCCCCTGCCATGGGCAGGGACCCCTCCCACCCTGCTCAGAGCCTCATCCAGCCTGGCCTTGAACCAGGGGCCACACACAGGGCAGTTTATTCACAGTTCCTTCCAGGTCTGACCCATTCCAAGGGGCGATTGCACACAGGCCTTGAAGCTGTCGCCTTCCAACCAGCCCAACTGTCAGCAGCCGTCTGTCTAAAGCGTCCGTACCCGGACTGAAACCCAAGGGAGAAGGACTCGCCGTGGCTCAGGTCTCACAGCTCCTGACTGAGGGGCGCAGCAGCTCCCAGGCCTGAAGCCCCCCCAAAGGGGGGTTCTCTGAGGGGTCAAAGCCCCCAGCCCGTCCTCACCCTGTGTCCTGGGAGCACCCCAGGACACTCTTCACCTTTACCATCACCTCGAGCCCCTCTAAGGCCAAACCTCCGACGGCTCCACACGCTGCCCCCCTCCTCCCCGCCCCGGGCTCTCACCCCCCGCCCGGAGCCCCGGTCCCGCCGCAGGCCCCTCCACAAGGAGCGGGGCTTCCCCCGGCGACGGGCCCCCAGTTCCCACCGAAGGGCGGCAGATGCTCGGCCCTGGGAGGGTCTCCACACCCCAGCCCGCTCCAGGGGCCCGGCCCCCCGGGTCCCTCTGGTGATCCCGCCCGCCGAGCACCCCCACCCACCAAGCGACCGACCACCGGGGCCCGCACAGCCCCGCCCCGGCCAGGCTCCTCACGGCCCGGGCCCCTGGGGCGGGAAGCGGCGGGGCAGCAGCGCAGGGATGGGAAAGGGCCGGGCCCGGCCGCTCCCCTCAGGCGGCCCCAGCGCCGCGCCCCCCGGCCCTACCTGCGCCGCCATACCGCCCAGGGACACCCGCGACCCCCGGCCCCGGCCGCCACAAGTCCCGCCCCGCTTAGGTTCCTGCACGCCCATTGGTTGCGGAGGGTGACGTCCAGTAGATAGGCAGTAGCCGCGGCCAGTCGAAAGGCAGGCCGGCCGCCGGGTCCTGAGGAGCGGGTCCGCGCCCTCTTCCCGCCGCTCAGTGCTGAGGAGACGGGCTGGCGGGCGGTGCTCCCCGGGCGGGGTCTCTGTCTCCGAGCGGTGTTGGATGCACTAGGCCCAGGGCAGCTCCCTCCTGGCTCCCCTCTCGTCGGGTAGGCCAGCCCGGCCCGTCCTGGGGCTGAGCCCCCCGAGAGCCTCATTGTCCCTCAGCTCCAAAGGCATTGCTGCGTCCAGCAAAGGGGCCGGGCCGCTGCGGTGCCCTCGGTTATCTGGGTTTTGGCCATTATAGAGTTATAAATTCTAGGCTCAAAGGCTGCGGGTCAATCTCTTGTCATGACCCATTTTTACTCCACTGGGGTGCTGAGAAGGATGTTCTGCTTTCCCAGCGCCATGGGGCCCTGCACGTGCCTGAAGAAAACACTTAGAGCTCTGGCTTATCTTGGTTTTTGCCCCATTTTCTGTGGCCGCATCCTTAACTTCAGGTGTGTAAATAACCGTGGCCTTGGCCCTGCTCCTGGGGCAGCTCCCGGGGAAGCTTGGCTCTGCAGAGCGGTGGCTGGAGCTGCTTTACTTGCTCCAGCCCTTTGCTGAGTTCCCTGAGCTCTGTGGTGCCAGATAAAATCAGGGTCTAATTTTCTTTCAGTCAAAAAGCTTCCATTGATGGAAAGGGGAGAAAAACCCTGACCCAAACCTCTAGTTTACGTTCTTGAAACCTTGCAGCAGGTGGCTGGAGTGGCTGTGCCTTGCCTGGGGTGGGTCGGGGCAGGGGGAAACCTCCTGTCTCAGGATGGGGCCGATCTGTGCGGTGCTGCAGCCCCATCCCACCTCCTGGATCGAAAACCATGGGGAGCCTCAGCCCTGCGTGGGAAGGATGTTTCCAGACCTGAGAGAGTTTACTTCTCAGATGAAAAGAAAAAGGAGAAGATTAAGGTGAGATATATTCAGCCAGAACTGTCTGTAAATCAGAGGGGAATGTTTGTCTGGCATAGGGAGTTTTAACTTTTTAGAAGGAGTAAATTGATCAAGACTGCTTGTTTTAGGGTTTGTAGTGTGTATCGACTGTGGAGACTGCTAGCCTTTAAAATGTCCCACGCTGCTCCATGCAGCCAGGTATGGGAATTACTGGTGTAAGAGCTTTTTCTCACCCCATTGCTGTAATAGGTAAAATCCTGGTGGCTGTGTTCCCCCCACACCCGGCTGGAGGCTGTTAGAGCACCGTGGCCTACGTCAGCTGGACTGATCCAAGGAAATATTCCCTGAGAATAATCCTGGGTATTAGATGCACAAGGGACTTCTAATTCCTTCCTCCTACTCCAGCGTGGCCAAGCGGAAGAACCTCTTTGGTGCTAACTCGCGGATCTCACTTCAGAGCAGAACGTTCGGCCTGGCTGCAGGACGCTGTCAATGCTGTGAAATGGCTGACTTTTTACAGGTTTAAAAGCCAGATGACCACAGGGATTTTATGTTACCAACTTTCCCAGCATGATAGGCAAGGAGGTATTTTTATCTCCTCTGACATGCCTGTTGTCACAGCAATCTGTTTTTCTGTGTTCATTTGCAGCCCAGAGATGCACATCTCTGCTTCTTGTGGGGCTGGAGTAAGCTGGATAGACACGTGGAGGAAGCAGCCTGAACTGGTGAGAAGACACTGAGCAATCCTCCTGGAGTAAAGGGACTGCCCAGGCAGCTGAGACACCGAATGCAAGGATCAGATTTTTTAGGTGAGTGCCTCAAAGACAGACCCACCAAACACAAGTTGAGCTTGAAAGCTGTATTTCAGTTTCAGGTCCGTTTTTCAAGAGACTGGTTTCTGATTCCTTGGAAGGGAGGGTTAGCTGTGTGTTCATTTCCTTTGCAGTGATGGGAGGGATCTCACACACACACAACCTCCAGAAGACCACTTTCTCTTCCCTTTCTTGCTGGCTTTCCTCCTATCCAGCAGCCTTTTTGTCTGTCCCAGGCAACTCGGACACAGTGGGCTCTGTTGTCTTCTGGATGTCATCCCCATTGCTGTGTTTAAAGCCCTGCAGCACTGGAAAAAAAGAGAATGTTTGTCTGGAGGGAGCAGGATTTGCTGCTTTATTTCTCCCTGCCTGTTGTTCATCCTTGTCCTCATTCCTAAGTGCACCACTCTACAGATCCAACAGATGTGGTCACGTTTCCTGAATTTCTTGGGTGTGCTGAATGCAGGTCCCTCCAAAAATCCAACTCCAGTAGTGGGTCCTGAACCCTTAGAGATCTTTGCCTGAGTTCCAAGTAGTCTGGGTTGATGTTAGCCACTGAAACTGGCCTGTAGAGATCTGTGACTGGCTGGCAAGAGGCTTTGTTGTGCTTTGGAGACTGCAGAATTAGGAATGACTTTGTGGGACTGCTCATTCCTGATTTCTGCCTCTGGCTTTGTTAGCAGCAGACAGGTGAGAGAGGTGCTCAGAGAAGCTTACCACAGGCAGTGTCCTGGGAATACGGGCCAAACCGTTCAGGCCATGGGGGGAGAGGGAATCAGAGATCAGCATAGGAAACAAAGAAATGTAAATATGTGAAAGAGGGGAAATGCATCAGGTGTCAGTGTTAACGCCCTGAACTCTCCCCTTGCCAATGTAATTAGTCCTTACTGGTATTTGTGGTGCCAGCTTTTGAAGGACAGGTGGCATTTTTGTTAACGTGACCAGCGGCTAAGGACACAGGAGAACAGCTTGTCCTTGTTCTTTCTGGAAAGGGGTGTTAACGGCTACGCTGTAAAACTTTTTCCAGCACAACCCTGGGGTCACATCAGCTGCCAGATATTTAAAGGATATTTGTTTTAAATTGTAGCAAACAGATTGACTTGTAAATATCCTGGAGATAAATCCTACCTGTATTAAAGGCATTCTGTAATTCAGGGAAAGGACACTTCATTCTTCATCTGCAACAAAATGATCTGGTCTTTGTATTAAGCACGAAATTAAATTTGCTCACAAAATGCTTTCAGAGTTGTAAACAGACAAGAGAGGATGCGAGAGTGCTTGGGCACTGGGCCAATCTCCTTGAGATCTCTTCCTCGCGTTGATGGTTGATTAGAGCAAGGAATAGCAATTCTTCTCTCTTTTGCTGTCAGCTCCCTTACAACTCCAAAGAAGTGACTTCTGGTGACAGGCCTCGGTTTCCTCAAGCAAATGGTACTCAGCAGAGCTGTAGGATTTCTGTGAGAGTGACCGAGGAACTTGTGAGGGTCCATTAAGGTCTCAAAATGAAAGACCTGACGATCCTAAAAAGACATGTAGAAGCCTCGTAGAGATTTCTGAGCATATATTAATGAACAAACACTGTCAGTCACAGGCAGGAGCAGCTGGTGTGTGCGTGGGGTTTGACAGAAGGTGTGGCTTTCCCAGCATGCTGGGCTCCGATAACCCGCGAGATACGGTGTCAGCATGTGTCCTTTGGTCATGCACAGACGGGCTGGTGTTGTGAAGGTCCCTCTCTCAGGCATGAGCTCCCATGGGATAAACAGAACAGCCATTAGTGTAACAGCCATGAAAGGATAAATCTAGACCCTGGAATTTGGTGTTGGGTCTCATGGCTCACAGCTGTGCAGCAATTGCTCACTCGCACCTTGAAGTGCGACAGCGTTGGCGGTGGGGTGTCTCCAGGGCAGCAAGGGGGAAACAACGCAGACACGGCTTGTGTCCCAAAGGGCTTGGCTCACGCTTCTCCACCTTAGTTGCCTTTAACTGTTTTGTAGGCTGCTTCTGCCCCTAGATGGGAAACTATTTCCAGTCTAAATATTCACAGTTTACAAACACGACAGCAGAGGAGAGAGGCCTTGCCCAAATTCACCCGAGCCTCTTGCAGTGCTAAGACGAGAAGAGAGCTGCTGCACCCCAGGGCAGTGCTCTAGCCACCGCTCCACACTGCTTCCCCCTCCTTGGGTTCAGTGTGCTTTCCCAAATAAAGAACGGGGGCCTTGTTAGGGGCAGAAGGGAATTCTCAGTGGCCAGAAGTATTTTTCAAGAGCCAATGCTCTGTCCTGGAGCCTGGGAGGTGATGCAGCCCTGCTGTGAACCACACAGGAGCTTGAGAAGTGGCCTCATGTGCTGGAGCTGCCATCTGAAGGGGTAGGGGAACGCACTCTTACGGAGCTGGGGCAGGTAGAGCCCTTGCAGAGCCAGACGAGAACTGTTTCTTCATCTTCTAAGACACAAATGTAGAGCACTGCCTACAGAGGCAGCACTTAGAGCACATTTGGGTGTCTGGATGCCTGTGACACCCTTCCTGCCATCCTCCCACTGATGTGTGTGTGATGGGGGGAAGAGGGGAAGGAATAAAATCAGGCTAAATGTGACAGGTCACGTTTGTGAGGCTGAGCGGCTGCAGCCTCTGGGGACAGTCCTCTGCTGTTTGGTTGCTTTGTGTCCATCTCTGCACTGCGTGGGCTTCCCTGTGAATCTCCTCCTGACTTAGCAGAGAAACACTGCAGCTGGCACTTTTCTGTGTCACCTGGTTCAGCCAAAAAATAAGTTTCTCTAAGATTTTTGATGGAATGCAATGAAACACCACAACATTTAAGCCCAAGTGTATTATTGGCGTCAGGCCTGCTGTGGCTCGGTTTACCTTCTAATGCTGGGATCTATACCTGTAAACTTTGTCAGCTAAGAGCTATGGAGCTGGGCTGATAGTTAGGGATCCCTAAAAGAAAGAAAGAAAGAGGTTCAGAGCTGGGGAAAATACTTCACATGAGATCAAGGAAGTCTTTCCTGCCAGAGGTCATGGCTTTGGGGGCAGTTTAAAGCCAAGTCCCCATGGTTTGAAAGGGTTGCTTGGTGCTGTTTTGGGAGCAGGAGTATTGGACCGGGTGTCTCAGCCCTCTTCCAGATTACACAGCTGGGGTTTTGTTTCCCTAAAAATTCCCAAGTCTCAACTGGATACGGGATTTGTCGTCCTCTGACCTGCCAGGCTGAGCCGCTGCTGAACAGCTGTGCTGTTTTGGAAAGGAGGAAGTGATTTCTGCAGAGACCTCTGGGCAGGGTGAATTTCCAGTGTGTGAAAGGGCTGGTGGGACTGGGAGGGGGCTGTGGTTATAAGATCCCATCTGTATTTGGCTCCCTTGGAGCAGGCTGCTCTCCAGAAATGTTAGTAGCAACTTGGAAAAATTATTCAGTTATGTTTGGAGGCAGTAATTTTCAGCGTAAGTAAAGTAAATGCTCAGTTTCTCTGGCAAAAAATAAAATACAAAAATGTCAATAAGTGGGCAAGTCCCCTCAGTACAACCCAAGCACTGCCTTCTCAGCTATGCCATCAGCTTTTAATTTGGGAGTCCCCAGATGGGCCATGGCCTGAGTACTTCTCANGCAAGTCCCCTCAGTACAACCCAAACACTGTGCCCAGATGGACCAGCCCTACGTATCCATCAATGTGGATGCGGGTTTTGCCTCTCACTTCAGGCCTGAGCCTCAAGGAGGAGAGCATGGACCTCTTGGAATGGATCCAGAGGAGCCCCGGAGATGGTGCGAGGCTGGAGCAGCTCCCGTGCGAGGACAGGCTGAGAGAGTTGGGGGTGTGCAACCTGGAGAAGAAAAGCTCCGGGGAGACCTTCCAGCACCTTCCAGTGCTGAAAGGGGGCTACAGGAGAGCTGAGGGGGCTCTGGATCAGGGGGTGCAGGGACAGGACGAGGGGGAACGGTTTGAAACTGAAAGAGGGGAGACTGAGATTGGATATAAGGAGAAAGTTTTTTCCTGTGTGGGGGGTGAGGCAGTGGCCCAGGGTGCCCAGAGAAGCTGTGGATGCCCCATCCCTGGAGGGGTTCAAGGCCAGGCTGGATGAGGCTTTGGGCAACCTGGGCTAGTGGGAGGGGTCCCTGCCCATGGCAGGGGATGGCACTGGATGGGCTTTAAGGTCCCTTCCAACCCAAATCTGTGTTTTTGTGATTTTTGTTCAATAGAGGCTTGAGCTACAGCAGCTTGTCATCTTCTGTGTGGACCAGCACTAGAGAGGGATGAGGGGGTTTGTCAGCTCTTGGAAAAGGGACATGTAGTGATCATAAGCCTTTTATTTCTATATTACTTGGAGGAATTCAAACATAAGCCGGAAAAGCAAGCACTGACATGCAGGCATCCCATCAGAGCATCCAGCCAGCCAGCCTCTCCTTGCTTCTCTCTGTGTGTATCAGCGATGTGTAGGGCAGGGTACAAGAGTCGTGCCAGCGGACAAGGATTCACTCCCTGGTTGCCTCACGGGTCCATCTGCCTGTGTCTTAAGGAACTTCCCGAGCCAAAGACCGTGGGCTCATTTTAGTATTTCATAGCTGCTTGATGAACTTTCCTCAGGCAGCAGGGGTGCAGGCCTAATCCACTGCTGTCTCCACAGCTTTTGTTGTCAGCTGTAGCGGAGTACGTGTATTTATGATCAGTTACAGTGACATATTACAGTCACCTGATGTCATCGGCAGTCACCCCATCTGTGCTGAAATTAACCCTAACTGTTGTAGTTCCAGCTGAGGGACTCCTGTCCGTGAGGGATTGCCTGTGGTGTGGGATTTCCCTGTACGTGATCTTTTCAGGTCAGACTTGCTCCCCAGAAAGCAGCGACACTTTCGTTAGAAAATACTCTATCCTGTCTAAATTAATCTTTTTGTTGCTAATCTTGGAAGTAATAAGATAGCGGTGTGGCAAGCAGTGCTCTCATCCCACATGTAGGTTGTATTAAAAATAGACTTTAAAAAATACTTTCTTGGGCCCTTTTAAAATTATCCTGGACCTTTGTCAAGAGAACTCCATGCTTTTCCTCCCCCAGCATTTCTCTCTCCCTGGAATCCTGCTTCTCTTACGTCTTTTCGGTTAGCCTTGCTTGCTGCCGTAGATATTATTTCTCGTATTATATTTCACCTTCCCCTTCTGCGTGTCCCGCTGCAGCCACTGAACAGGACAGTCCCTCAGCCCAGTCTCAGCAGGATGGGAGGGGATAATGTTGCTGACAGAAGACTATACGAGGCAATTAACAGCTTTTACCAGCAAGTAGACGCTGATTGGAAAGCAGATTATTCTGTACTTGTCAGAGAGCCCTTCCGTGCTTGTCAAAGGGCCTTCTGCTTGGAAGGGAAGACAAAAGAGGGCCTGGGTACAGGAGCTGCTCTGCACCACTGCTGCAGTGGCTTTCTGCTGGGTCAGGATTTTTTCAAGAGTAGGTTCCAAGTGGTATTTTTTGACAGGAGTGGCCTGTGCAAATGTGACACGCCACCACTGAATGCTTCCACATCGCTGAGACCTGCGCTGGATTGTCCTGGGCATCTGGTTCTGTGTAACAAACGGTCCCATGAGCAGTAGGTGTGAGCCAAAAGTTGTGTTTCCCTCCGTTGCTCTTTTGGGCTCAGTGAAAAAGGGTGTGTAATGCAGAGCAAGACTCAGCCCCTGGCTGTACGAGTGAAGAATGTCTGTGGAGGGAGGTGTCTGCCCTTGCTGGGGAAACGTGGGTGATCTGCACAGCTGGGACTTGTCAACCCCTGAGAGCAGCTTTTGTGCAGAGAGACAGGGATGGGGGCTGCTGGGTCAGAAGGTGTTTAGTGCAACACCGGAAGGTGCTGGTAGGTTACTGGAAGTTGCTGGTAGGTAGGTAGTGGCATCCTGCTTCAGAATGCACTGACAGTGATGGAAAGGCTGACACCAAGGTCAGTGAGCACTGCACCGGGCACCCCAATCATCTCCTGAACCTCACCATCAGCTCAGCAGGGTCTCCCGCAGGGGTGTGGGGGTCTCCCGCAGGGATGTGGGGCCTCTGCTGGAGCCTTGCTGCAGGTGTTGGTGCAGCAGCAGAGCTGGAGAAATGCCCAGAGCCACTCTGCCCTGGAGGGAGCTCTGGCTGATCAGAGATCTGCCAGACTGCCCGAGCCTTGCATGGTCAGGCCTCCACCGCCCGGTGCTGTGTTGTTTACTTACCACTAACTCCCTCCAAAATTATGCCCTAGCCTAACCGATCTGGTGGGTGGCAGTGTATATCCCCTGTTCCTCTCCCAGTTGGCCCTATTTATAGATTTCCAATCTTGGCAGGTAGGGGAAGTGAGACTTCTGAAGAATGAGGGACTGTCACCGAGAAGGCAGGGATATTTATCTGAGTTGATGAAACTTCTTGTCATTGCACGGTATTAGGAGCTCTGCACATGTGTTGTGGATCATCAATTCCAGGGCATTGGTGGGCTTGTTATTCAGGACAGAACAAACAAAACATTGTTAGAGTGGGAAGAGGGATTTCTACCTGAATAAATTATACCCAGTTATCACCACCTGGATGACAGTCACAAGCTGGGAAATTTCTCTTGGCAGCTAAATAACAACTCTCCCTTCAACAGTCGGATCTCCCAGAGAAGTATCATTTGTCTTTTCTGTGCACACAGCTCAAGCTGAGGGAGAGTCCACTCAGCTGCCTGCGAGATGGGCTGAAATCTCTCCCTGGTGATTTAAGCCAGTGGAGAGTGTCTCCATTATTGTCCCCATTCCTTGTTTTGTTTTATCTACAGAAAGCTGCTGCTGGTGATGTGCAGTTGCTCAGCAGGAACCTTTGCTGCTTGCTGTTCAGTGCTTAGTTCCTCCAGACTCTTGGAGGAGGGCCCTTGGTGTGCTGTGAGACCCCCTCAAGGGTAACAGAAATAGGGAAAATTCTCCTGAAATTGGATCTTGCTGTGACAGGCAGATTTCACAGGCCCTTCCCAGTCTTGATGACTCTTTCCTTGTTGGGGAATACTCACAACTGGTAGTACAAGGATGGCCAGCTAGTCTATAGGAGTGGTGGCCGGGTCTGCAGGGTGTCCCAGGGGCAGGGATTACCACTGTGTTCACAATAACCAGTTCATACTGGTGCTGTGAGCTGTGATCCTGTAACACCACTGCCATTTTTTTTCTGCTTGCTCCCATGACAGAGCAGGTACAGCTCTAGAAAAGTTCAGGCTTGGACTAGAGACTTGCAAAATCCCTTCCCTTCTGTCATTTTGTGTTTTATGACACAGACATGATTTGAGGCATTGCACAGGGACCAGTGACCAGCATAGCATCACTCTGTAGATGTTTTTTCCGGAAGGGATTTATTTCAAACCCAAAACAGATAATACTTAAGAGTCTCTGCAGACTCATCTCCTGTTTGCCCAAAAGCAATCTCATACCACTCACACCAGACAGATACTGGGATGGCAGGCATGCACACCTTGAACACTCGCCACCCAGGCAACCTGCAGCCCAAATGGCCGCAAACAATACTCCCACTGCTTCCTGGGCCACCTCCATCACAGCTATCCACAACAGTCCATCTGCTTCTGCTGGCTGAAGGTGTTCTCTTGCTGTTTAGGACCCAGGAGGCATCTACCACAATTTTGAGAGCCAGGGCTGCAGCAGCAACAAAGCAGCTGGAAAAGAACAGGACTTAATTTCTTTGCTTTTTCTTCTCCTTTGAACAATATTTCAGTGCAGATGCTGAGTACCTCTTAATTCACATTCATGTGCCTATGTGTGCTCTTTCTTCCAAAGTCAGTCCCTTTTTGAGGGCCCTTAGGTTTCTCCACAGGGCTGAAGAGCTGGATTCTGTGTGTGTACCGTCCTGTTCTGGGGCAGAGAAATGAATTTATTCTCCCTTCTCAAAGGGCTGGTGAAATACTTTGGTGCTGGTCACTCATCCGAGAAGGACCAGCAGCTGGAAGGAGCCAGCTGGCAGGATGTTAATGGCAGCAATAGTTAGTGCTCTGAAGAGGCCAGAGAAACATGGCACCAGATCAAACAAGGGATCCGTGTCCTCCAGGATCTCACCTCTCCCAGTACCCAGAGCGATGGCCATCATTCTTCATGCTCCTGGAGGTGAGGCTGCCCTGACCTCTTCTTTTCTCTTGGGCAAGCCCTGCAGGGCAGTGGTCCCCACCCACCCGTTAGTCCCAGCCCCTTGGAGATCCTGCTCAGGTCACCCTCTGCGTGCCACCCAGACCAGCTGCCAAAAGCTGCAGTCACGTGTACGAAGATTTTGGGCAGTGCCAAGGAGCACTACGGCAGGGAAGGGGGGTTCGTGCTTCCCTCGAGACCTTTCATTCTGAGCATGATAAAGCTGAAAGCTCAGATGAGCTCTCAGACCTGACCGGACAGTGGATGGCTGCAGTAGGAGCCATCTTCATAAAAGTCAATTGGGTTTATGTGATCCGGAGTGTTGAAGGGCCAGTGTACACCCAGCTTTTTATCCTGAATCGCTCTCTGGCAGAGGAACATTTCACTGATGAGAAAATCAGACCCTCTTCTTTGTGAGCTGGCTTAGGCGCTGGCAGCCGAGCCTGCCGAGACAGCGGATGCAGAGACAGCGGTTAGAGCTTCAGCCGGGCTCAGCTTTCCTTGTCCAAACGTGAGGCTGACAGCGGTGATGGGCAGACAGAGGGAAGGGGCCCTGAGGAAGCAGAGGGGGGAGCAGGTATGTGCCCCTTCTCTGCAGCCTTCTCCCACTGCAAAGGTGTTTATCCTAATGACAAGTGCTGTGGTCCTTTCATAACTGCTGCATTAGCAGAGGATCAAGTGGCACTTAATGGGAGCAGTCTCCCTCATGAAGTATGATTGAAAAGGTCACCGAGGTGGAAGGGAAAATATTTGCGGCAGGCTGACATAAGCCTTGGCGTCTGATTGACAACAGGTGTATATTTTATGGGCTGCCCTCCCCATCCAGCATTTTTTGCTGCCCTCCCCTCCCTCCATATATTGGCTACATGTTTTGCAGCGGCGCCGTGCAGCATCTGCTGAGCTCAGTGGGTGGCAGACGGGGGAGAATACAGCCTGGCTGCAGAATTCAGAGAAAAGGTGATTTGAGGCCAAGTGTTGGTTTCTGAATTAGCGAAGGCAAGGGAGTCAGGCGAGGTGTAAAAAAAGCTTGCTTGTGAAGCTGCTCCAACCTGAATTGGTAGGTTGACCATGTCTGGGCTCTTAACTTTAATCACTTTATTCCTCAAGGCTACTGGTTTTGCTGGGTTTTGCCTCTCCTTTCTGCTGGCCCTACAGTGGGTTTGCTGAAATGAGGTTGCCGGGTCTGAGGCAACCTATGTTTTGAACACCCCCAGTTTGTCCAAGCCAGCTGAAATCTTACTACTGCCCCTGGCAAGCCTGTCCCTGAAGTCATGGACACATATTGATTGCTTTCCGTGTCTCCTCACCCTCCTCTCTTGCTGCTTTTGCTGTCGCATCTGTCTTATATGGTTTCGTTTGGGAGAATGTGGGGTGTTCAATCCTGGCCAAGTTGCTGATGACAAGCTAATTAAAGATCTAGCAAGAGAGGAGCAGCCTAATGAGGGGGAAGTGGGAGGAAGGGCAGTTTGCCAGGACTGTGCTGTGACACGCTCACTTAAGTGGAGCTAATTGTGTGTTGTAATTGATGGTTCAAGGGAGCTGTTCACCACGCGGACTGGAGGGCAGAGTAACAGAGACCTCTTCTGATGGTGTGTTCTGGAAAGCTGCGATGGGATCACAACGTCCCAGGTCCAGTTCTTCCTCTGCGGTGCCAAGTAAATAGCTGTAACATGGGGTTACGCTGCCTCGCGCTGTTGTAATAGGTGATGTGGAAAGTATGCTGCGGCCGTGTCAACGGAGACAAAAACCCTAGACCAGGAATGACATCTTCTATCTTCTCAGGACTACCAGTGGTCACGCTGAAGGACAGGTGCTACCCAGCAGCCCTGATCACGAACCAGTTCACCTTCCTGCCCCGCACACACAGAGAACAACCATCAGCGGCAAAGGGAGGTGGATTCTCGCACTGGCTGGAGCAGATGCTCCGCTGGATCGTTTCATGAGGAACCTGTGTGCTGGGAACTCATGGGGAGCGTGGGGTTGGTCCAGCCCATGCTCGCAGGGAGAAAGCTGCAAACANTGGGACTACCAGTGGTCACGCTGAAGGACAGGTGCTACCCAGCAGCCCTGATCACGAACCAGTTCACCTTCCTGCCCCGCACACACAGAGAACAACCATCAGCGGCAAAGGGAGGTGGATTCTCCACTGGCTGGAGCAGATGCTCTGCTGGATCGTTTCATTAGGAACCTGTGTGCTGGGAACTCGTGGGGAGCATGGGGCTGATGCTCTGCTGGATGGTTTCATTAGGAACCTGTGTGCTGGGAACTCGTGGGGAGCGTGGGGTTGGCCCAGCCCATGCTCGCAGGGAGTCAGCTGCAAACGGCCAGGTTACAGCTTTGTGCTGGCCGTGAGGTTACCGTCAGAGGGGAACAGCAAGACACCGGTTTCAGTGCCCCACCCTGTGTCTGCTTCTCCCACTTCATCCAAATTAGTCAAAGCAAGGGACTTCCTCACCTCTGGGGGATGCTGGAGTGTGAGGAAAAGCTGATTTCTGAGTATGAAGAGACTTTTATGTGGTTTTACTTCCTGGCTACTGTTTCCATGAAATTCCCTTTTGAACAGTGGCACTGAAATTCCTTTGATTCACAAATTAGTGAGTGCACTAATCTCTGTAGGTCTGAAAGGGACTGTGGACTGCAGAGCGGTTGTGTCAGGTCTTGTGTGTTTTGTCTTAAAGCCTGGAGAAAGATTTTTTTTATTTTTTTTTTCCCAGGAGTTGCTTCAGAAATGCTCGTTCCTCATGTTAAACAAATCATGCGATAGCTCTGTGTTTCCCACCTCCTCAGGAAACGGTCTGGGGACTCACGGCCCAGCGAAGTGGTGTTAACCAAAAGGCACGGCACAAGCTCTGTCGTTATTGTAGCAGCTGGGTTTGGCACAGGCTCCTGCCAGGGAGATCTGTTTGCAGGGAGCTCCTGCCCTCGAAGCCAAGTGCCCAGGGGTGTCAGTGGGTGCGTACAGCCACATTCATACTGTCCTCTCTGCAACTGCGACCTCTGCTCACAGCTTCTAAAATTCCTCTCTCCAGGGGGCTTATTTCCTTACTATTGACACCTGTTTGGACAGGCAGATGTGCTGACCGCTTACCGAGCGGCTGGGACTGAAAGCTTTTATGCATAACTGTATCAAGAGGTGTTAAAACTGGCCGCGTGTAATTTATAGTCTGCAGCAGGGGACTCAGCCCACTAGACACAGCATGCTGGAGCTTTAGCTCTGCTGTCAGCTCAATTGTCAGCCGGATGCCGAAGGAGGTGGTGTGTGACTCTTTGGGTCACAGCTTTCCGCATTCTGGATCACAAGTCAGCAGAGTCATGAACCCTAAGACAACTGTTGTGATTCTGAGGCCCTGGAGCACTCAGCAGGTCCCAATCAAATGCTCTCATGCAGACACGGACACAAATACGTACACACACATGTATGCATGGAAAAATCATCGCTATGACTGGCAGAGGAGACGACAGACACTCTAAAGGGTATTTCTGTCTGGACAAAATACCAATATCTGTGATTTCTACCTAAAGGATGTAGAGGTTTTGCTAGCAGGTAAGAACAGGAACCTCCTCTTCTAAGGGCTTCACTGGGAGGGATGTTGGTAGCGGTCGAAGCTTGCATAGCGCTGCCTTGTTACTTCAAATGAGCACTGTCTTACTTAGAGCTGTATTCATTGCCCTGCTGCTGGCCCAGGACACGGGTGCCCTATCATGCTGTGCACAAAGTTCACTATCGTTTGGCTACTGAAAGAGAATGCCCAAGGGTAGGGACAACGAATTGCCAAAATAACTGTAGAGCAAGTCACTCCCAAATGGCATTTACTGCAGCCAAGAGTTTCTGAGTTCAGTGTCTCCTGGCCGTTTGTCCTTCCAGACTTCGTTCCTGACCTTAGAAAAGATCTCTGAATTTGAGTGACAGAAAGCTGTGCCACAGAGTTCCCATTATAAAATAAATAAACCTACGTTAACTCTGTCAGATGCTCTGCCTTATTATTCCCACTAGGAGGCTATGTTAACCAGACCTGATGGTTAAAAATCTCCTGATACTCCTCTTTAGGGTCAGTTATTTCCCTTTGTCCTTCTGTCACCTTGTCCTCCCTTTTGGTATTTACCTTTGTGAGGTATTTTTTTCCCCATCTCTCTTTTGTTGGACTGAACAAGCTAACCTTATTCACTCTTTTTTTAATACAGCTTGTCCTCCAGTGTCTTGAGTAGCCCGTGATGCTATCTCTATACATCTTCCTACTTGCGCAAATCATTCTTGAACGTGGACAAACAGCAACGTTCCCTGCATTTTGGTGGAGGCATAAGCAGTTGAGATCAGAAGCTGGCACTGATGTTTTTCTAACAGCAATAATTTATCAGCTTGTGCTGGAATTGCTCTTGGAGTTTTCCTTCCACTGCTCTCACGGTAGTTTCCGTTTCTCTGTTCTCTGTTCTTGAGTCATCTTTGTCATCATCACTATCACCATCGTTATTATTTAAAACGGAGGCTTCACACATTCTCACTGTATCAACACTGCTGAGTGAACCCATTTCATGTCTTTTCTTTTGTCTAGATTTTTTCACTGTTTGAAAGAATTTGTACAATATTTGTCAGTTCTTACTTGATCAAGCACATCTTGATTTTGAAAACATGCCAGACTGGAAAGGCCTAAAACTTATTAAAACATCTCTTTTCTCAAACTCATCAGGACAGAAAACCTGACAGAATCTGTACGTGTGAAAGGAGTACACTGTGAAATTAAGGTCATAGCAGAAAAAAACCCCAATATTTTGTCTCCATCTGTGTTCAGTGTGGAGGTCTGTACACTTGTGAGTGTCTCTGCTGGAATATGTCTCAGACTGAAGTTTCAGAGAGTTATGGAACATACAGATGAAATGAAACCAAGAGATTTCAAGGACCAGATAGATTAAAATTTGCCCAATGTAGGGATGAAATAGCTGTTACCTTAAAATTGACTTTATACCAGGACAAAGACTTGAGGATTAAAGTCAGGGCCCTGAGTGTAGTAATAGACCATAATGACAGGAGCAGCATTTCCGTATCACCTGTTCAACATCAAAGGAACCTGATCACTCATAGTCTCTTCCTCACTGAAGGTAGATGAAAGCAACTTGTATCCTCTCTGACCAAGCACAAATTTACTCCTTTAATAAGCTAGGACTTCCCAGTTATTAATAATAACTGATATCAGGCTGCGTCGTGTCAGCAGTTATTCAAAGAGCTTTAGTGACAGACGTCATGGCAAACTAAACTATAAGAAGGAAAATGTTGCCAGGAATCCTAAATCCCTGCCTCTGGCATGCTGAGGTTTGGATTCTTCCCTCCTCTTTCTGCAGTGCTTGCCCTTCTTTCTTTGTGGTCATGCTTCTGCTGATGTGCACAGTCACTCCGCCTTCATCTTGACTTCTGTTGTGTTCATGATTGCTGTCTCCTTTTAGCCCTTTATCCATTTTTGACAAAGCAAGTTCCTTTGGTTTTGCCCCGGTATGTGTACACAGAAACCTCATTTGAGTCTCATGTTCAATGATTAAAATTAGCACTATTATTCTACTCGCTGTAGTTACTATTTTGACAAATTTAATTAACTTCAGTTCTATTTTTCCTCCTCCATCCTCTGCTTTGTCCTTTTTTTGGCTAGACTTTCCATATTCTGAGTCAAACCTCACACTCAAAGAATGACCAGTTTTGAGAGCAGATTCCTCTTCAAAACCAGAACAAGTTCATTAGGGCCTTACCCAGTAAAATTTTTTGTATTTCCAACGATGGAGATGTGATCTCTCTGGGCTGCTGTTCCAGTGTGTAACCACTCTCACAGGATTTTTTTTCTCTAACATCTAATTGGAACTGCTCTTGTTGCACCTTGTGTCCATTGTTTCTTGTCCTGTTGCCGTGCACTGCTGATAGGAGCTTGGCTCTGCCTTCTCTATAAGCCACTCTAGGTAGCAGAAAACTGAAATTCAGTCCTCCTGCCTCTTTTCTCCTCCAGGCTGAACGAGACCATCTCCTCCAGCTCCTCCTTTGCCTCATGGACTCATACTCTAATGTGTCTTCTGTTTGTTGGCTTTCTGCTGGACTTGCTCCACTATGTCCATGACTTTTTTGGTAACTGGGGAGCCCAAAACTGTATGTCGGACTTTAGATGTGGCCTCATAAAAGGAGGGGAAAGATCACTTGCCTTGACCTGCTCGTAGCTGTGCTCAAAGGCTGTGCTCTTGCTGATACAGCCCAGGATGCTGTTGGCCTTCTTTGCTGCAAGGGCTCACTGCTGACTTCTGTTCACTCTGTTGTCCATCAAGTCCTTTTCTTCAAAGCTGCCTCCTAGCCAGTCATCCCTCAGCCTGCCCTCCTCCCTGGGTTTATTCTAGCCCAGGTTCAGGACTTTGTATCTGCCTCCACTGAACTTCAGGAGGTTTCTGTCAGCCCATTTCTTCAGCCTGCTGAGGTCCCTCTGAATATGAGGCCCTGCACTTCAGCGTACTGACCGTGCCCTGCCTGGATCTTGAGTTTGGGGTGTGGAAGTGAGGACAGAAGAATGTCCCCAGAGATCTGTGTCACCCCACTCCACTTGCACTCCCCACAGCTGCTGTCAGGATCTGAGCTCAGGATCCCAAGTTTCCGTGTGGGTTTGGCTAACAAGCCTGATCCTTTACGTGTGCCTTTCTGTTCACTGGTTTTGGATCCCAAAGACTCTGTCCCAAGGAGAGCTGTGACACTCCCTCAGTGAGGCCTTTCCTGAGACCTCTTACAGCTTTCACACCCTCTGCGATGTTGTATTTCTCCTTCCTGTCTCAGCTGCCGTTTGGTAGCATCTTTACAACTCTCTTCCAGTGGGAGTTCGTGATCGCATCCCCCAACCTCTCCTTCCATCCCAGATCCAGTGGATCCAGAGTCCCATGGGGCTGTTCTGCCATCCTCAATTCTCCAAGGGGAAAGGACTGAGGCAACATCCTCCTGTGTGAGTGGCTTTTTTGTCCAGCGCCCAACTTGCCGTTCCACAGACCTGGTTCTGAGTCGTGTAGCCGAGTGTCTGCGGACAGAACGTGCTGCTACAATGAGCAGCCTTGCAAAGGACCTGGGGTCCTTTTGGAAAGGACACGTACGTTACAGTGGATGCCAAACTGACTGTGAAACAGCTCTGCGTGCTCATCATGAAGCTAACTGCATCCTGGGCCAAATCGAAAGGCACGTGGCCAGCAGAGCAATGGCTGGTCACAAAGGTGACGGCCAAACACTTCTTGGTGGTGCCAAATTGTGATGGGTGATGGCCACAAGTTGCAGCTCAGGAGGTTCAGGTTGGGCGCTAGGAAAAGTCTTCTCCAGGAGCTGGTGCAGGCCTGGGACAGGTCATCAGAGAGGAGGAACCTCTGTCCTTGGGGGCAGTGGGGTTGGTTGTTATGACTGAGTGGAAAAGCCGTGGCTGCTCTGGTCCCGTGTTCAGCCTTGAGTGGGAGGCAGTGGGAGGATGGACTGGGGACCTCCAGAGCCCCCTTTCACTGACACCTCTGTGATTCTGTGACTGTCAGTGACCTGGCTGCAGCTCTTTCAGCCACCAAGTCAGGTGGCTTTCGAGTTCACCAGGGCTTTGTTTGTACCTGAGTCTTGTATGAGTGCTGTGACCTGGCATCTCTGGAAACAATGGTTAGGACAATGTCATGGGGCAAATGATAAATCCTTTCAAATAAATACAGCAGAGAGCACTACAGGTCTCAGCTGCTCTGGAAACTCTCAGCTTTCCTGCCACCCTCTGTCCAGGTCAGTGTGACTGGCTGCCTGGGACCTGTCGGTGGCTTTACGTGGTACACCGTAGAGCTGAGTGTTAAAGAACAACGCTTGGCTGAAACATTTAAGGAACTGTGGTAACTGCTTGTGTTTGAAAGAGGCTTCAATTCATTGAGACCTGTGAAGATAAACTGGGACCATCCTTCTCCTTTCACCCTCTGGTTGAGCTCAGAAATCAGCTGACATAGTTAAGCTGACAGTCATTAGATTTATATGTCCCTTGCTTCTGGCATTCTGTCCTCCTGTCTGATCCGGCAATTTAGGTCTGTTGACCTTTGTGGCATGTGGCAAGGCCAGTGTGTCTTGGCTTCTGCCTCAGACGGCTGTGGCTTGTTGTTTAAGGAAGTTTATTTCGCAAGGATATGGTCATAAGTCAGCAATGTGCATGTTCTATTTTTGCAGGCATACCTAGAGAGTCAGGAAGTAGGCCAAAACCCTTCCAGAGAAGACAAACTGCAGATCTCAATGTTCTTATCAATGAGATGTAAGTTCATAAACTACAAAGAAGATATGAATTGTACAACAGGATAAGGAAAGAGAGAGGACAGGGAAAGAAAGGCACCTAGAATGTGAGATAGATGCTTAGAAGATGATGGATAGATAGGAAAATAAAGGAAGAAAATGCTGAAATTTCAGGGTAGGTGTATGGGACAGAGAACTAAAACTATACTTTGAAAGATGAGCATGGAGTCTAAATTAACACAAAGCCCAGAAATTTTGCCTTCATATTCTTGCAGAAGGTGAGCAGTACCAGTTAGTGGTTTACTTGATTGCTCCCTGCTTTTTAGAGCTCTTTATCTCTGTGTCTTCCTGGGCTGCTGGGAGTCTTGTTCTCTGTGCTAGACTGACCCTGCTGCTGCTCCTGCTTTGGAGTGGGACCCAAGTTCCTCAATATTGCCGTGAAAGGAATGGTGAGGATGGCCAAGAGGGGCATCTCACTCCCAGTGAGGACTGGGAAATTGTCAGCGTGGCCCAGCTGGCCCTGAGGAACCAGGGGGAGACCGAAATTGCAGTGACAGTGTAGGAATACAGGCCAGCTCTCTCAGATGATAAACATGTGAGGTTTCTCCCCTTCTCTCCTCCATGCTCTGCTCCTGTATGATCACTGTGGAAGGAATGATACCTTTGCTCTGGTTACAGCCCCTTCAAGGCAGACGCACTCGCTAGGTGGAAGGAGAGGAGTAAGTGGTGAGTGTAAAAGGAGGTACGCCTGGAAAATAAGCTGAAGGAAGCACATGAATGGCCGAGAGGATGGCCCATTCACTGTCATGGTTATAGACTGAACCATCTGGGACTCTCAGTCTGTCAAAGAGATTGACATGGACATGCTGGGCTTCCCAAAGGCCCAAACTGCAAGCAATTTGCTTGCCATTCAGTTTGCCTCAGAGCAACAGGTCAGTTTGCTCTCAATTAATCAGGGTCTTTGCTTGGCTCTTGTTTCCTCCGGCTCAGCTCCTGGCACTGGTATTGTCTGCCCCAGCCACCCTTCCCAGAAGATGGTCCTCCCTCATCCATCACCCATTCCAACACAGGATCCGCCTCTGACACCCACTCCTCCTTTCCTCCCTTCTCATAGTCTGGCCCTGACGCTTCAGCACCCCTGACATTATCCCGTTCATTTCAGTGATGCATCTACCCATCCATCTGCCTTGAAAAGTGACCTGCTCACTATGTCCCTCCACCCCTCAGTCCGCCCGGAGCCTGCCTGGCTGCCTGACCACGAGCAGGCAGAACGTGCTCGGTGGTGGAAAATACAGAGCGCGTGCGACTGTGTGTCACCAGCGGCAGTACACAGAGTAGCTGCTGGAGACTGTCAGGGACCACCTTGTACACGGGGCTGCAAGATACGGTACCATCATCCCGTTCCTATTCGGAGGCTCTGCCTTTCCCAGGCACTTGCAAACCCAGCTGTGTTGTAGGGAATAATGGTGCAATGAGGTGAAAGAATTCAGTGTGAGACCTTAAAGGAGAGGGAGGTGATTTTATTTAAAAAAAAAATGTTTTCATTCACTCAGACTTATATACACACTTACCCACAAAGACCAGGATGCTTATATCCCAGTGATTTTCCCAGCATGTGGGCACCAAGACATCTGCATCCAGGTGATCCCAGTGACTTCGGGGAAGGTTCTAGGTGCTCAGTGGCTGGGATACATGGCAGTCGCACCAGCCTTCTTTGGTTCTCTTTACTGGGCATCTCCAGTTCTGCGCTTGTCTCCTCGCTGGGTCAGTGAAATAACTGTGATGCTCTTTATAAAGTTGACAGTGTGAAAAGCAAGGCAGTAGCTACACCTCCAGGCATGAGCCTGGATGAAGACTATTGTGCTAGACAGCATTGATCAATCCATTGCATGTGCTCGAGGGAAGAAATGGCACAGGAATCAAATTCAATTCCTTGTGAAAAGTCTTGCAATATCTTTAAGGGGTTAAGTCAGTGGGATCACATAGATTCATTCTAGAGACTGAGGGAGCAATGTCTCCGTTTGGAAACCTCAGAACAACAGAAACTCCCAACAAAAATGGATTTTCCTCTTTAGTTCCAAAGTAATGAATGGTAAGTTCAGGAGATGGGACAACTTTTCCTGTCATATGCTGGGGAGTGAGAAGAGAGGGAGATAAACCCCTCTGTACTTGACTGTCTGCCTGTCCCTTGCTCAGTGCCTCTTCCCATGGCTCTGCTCCCACCATTCCCTTCAGTCATGAACAGGGAAGGCACGGGGGGCAGAGGAGTGCTTCTGGGGACNCTCACCATGCTCTTCACCACGAGGTGCAGGGGAATCTCTGCTCTGGGGCCTGGAGAACCTCCTCCCCTTCCTTCTGCTCTGACCTTGGTGTCTGCAGAGTTGTTTCTCTCACATATTCCTGCTTCTCTCTCTGTCTCCAGCTGCTGTTGCACAGCAACTTTATTCCCTTGTTAAATACGTTATCAGAAAGGTGCTGCCACCGTCACTGAGGGGCTCAGCCTTGGCCAGTGGCAAGTTCATCTTGGAGCCCGATGGCATTGGCTCTGTCAGACATGGGGGAAGCTTCTAGCAGCTCCTCATAGAAGCCAGCCCTGTAGCCCCTCAACTACCAAAACCTTGCCACACCAACCCAATGCAGAGCCCCTGTTGGGTGCAAGGCTTGGGGGAGTTGCTGTGTCACAGAAATGAAGTTCTCCCAAAATCCAGGGACAAAGCAGTGAGGGCACTAATAGGCCTTAATTGCCCTGAGCAACCTCATGTGGGACCCCTTCCCACACCCTCTGTCCATGGCCTTGGAGCTCTAAACTTGGTCCTAGGCCTTCCTCCTCTTCCTGCGCTTTGCTGTAGTTGCACCTGTTTTCAAGCTGGTTCCTGAATTGGTGTTTGGATTTCCCAGGCTGACCTTGGACCTGACTTGTTGCCTTCGATGCTCCTTTGATGGAGCCTGTTGCCATCACCTCTCTGCTCACCAGGAGCTGGGTGAGTGCACCTGGTCGGTAGGGTCCCAGCCCTGCTTCTGCTGGGGCTGCTTCTTCCTCCAGGGAACAGCCCAGCTCCTCCTGCTCCCCAGCATCCAGCTGTTAGAGGCCTTTCCCTGCTGCGGTTCCTTGTGCCTGGCAGCGAGCAGTAAAGCCCTGTGTCTGTCACACGTTGGGTCACTATCACATGGGAGAACCAGTGAGGGAACTGGCTTTGGGGGCAAAAAGCTCAGCTGACTTAATGATGCAGTACAAGCCCTCACAAGACCATCAAGAACCCTGCAACTGTCTGCCAAGACAGACAGACAGGGTGATATCAGACCTGCTTTGGGCCAGGACCCAAGAAGGCATTTGTAGGCTGGGCATTTACCGACACGCTCGGTGTCATCTGGCCGGTTTTGTGCTCTGCAGGCGGGAGGTCGGATTACCCAGATAGCAATCAGGGCTTGCAGGGGCAGGCTCCTCAGTGGTGCTGGGTCAGGTGAGCTCCACTGGATCTCCCTAGGCACATACTGATTCCATTTGAAAGAAGCTGAAAGAGGTGAATCAGAAACCCAGCTTGGTTATCCCTGCTGCTTAGGTTTTGGCTCATCTTTTTTTTATGTGACAATATCTCATCCAGTGTTAAAAACCAGGCTGGATGAGGCTTGGAGCAACCTGGGCTAGTGGGAGGTGTCCCTGCCCATGGCAGGGGGTGGGACTCAATGATCTCTTAAGGTCCCTTCCAACCCAAACCATTCTGTGGTTCTATGGTTCTAAGATCTGGAGCATGCTCCTCTCCTCCTGCTGTTATCCTGAAGGTGCAATTATTGATCCCGTGGGTGTGAGTAGCTGAAGAGTAGAGGAAAAGCACATGCAGTAGTTGAAAAAGCAGCACTGGTGGCAATGGCCCTTTGTCTTGTAGCTGAACCCCTGGAAGGCTCTGGGTGCTTTTGGCTGCTTCAGTAACTTGTATTCTCCGCTGCACAGGTGCTCACTGTCCCTTTGGCCGAAGGCTGTGGGACAACTAAGAGGGGAGTTTGGCTTTACTCCCCGGTTGTGGGTAATGGAGGGGACACCCAGTACTTCACCTGGTAGAGTTTCTGTCTCTGAACCATACCCTCCACTCCGTGTCCGGGTGTGTATGCTGAGCTCCTGGCTGTGGGGTAGGTCGTTCAGCTAAGGGGCTGGTTCTCCACAGAATCTAGCTGATGCCAGACTCACCACAGGCAAGACTTCCAGGGATTTCGGGAGCAGTAGAACCTTTGAAGGCAGCAGTGGATTGTACAGGCTCAGGTGCCTAAAGGGACGGTGGTGGATCATCCTGGCCGGATGCTCGGGAGATGGCAAACATAAGCAAAGTAGATCTTTGGCCCCTCAGAGAGATGCTCTGCCACCGCGCTGCATCCTGGCTGGGCACGGAGCCTGTGCTTTGGGTTGAAGTGGTGTTGGAGTGCCTTCCTGTAGGACACCCTTGTCAAGACTACACGTTGGGAGTCTGGAAACGGGCTGAGGTGTGACAATTTGTACAGCTGTCTCTAGTGTCCCTTTACCTTCCTGGAGACTCCGTGCTTCTTGAGCGTAAAGCTTGAGAAGAGCACAAAGTGGATTGTATTTTTATCCTTTCACAACAAAGGTTCGGGGTGCTCGGGCGTAATGCACTAGTAGTTCATTTCTGTGTTTTATCCTCATTTGACACAGAAGTGAGAAGGTTTTTGTGCTCTCAGTACAACTCCTAACAGACAATTTAATGACTGGGTTGCAAACATGACAGGGGAGAGGGCCAGTGCTGGCTTAGGATAATACTCTGTGGGAGAGTAACAAAATCTGTCTATGTCGTAAATAAACCTGAATGGCTTATTTTGGCAAAGAATTTTCATTCCTGACAAATGAAATTTTGAGACAGCTCATAACGACTTGTTAATTTGAGATGAAATTAGAATTGGAATCTGACATCCTCAGGTCAGCTCAGACATAGTATTTGGTGGGTTTCCAGTAGAGTCCTCTCACGTCTGATAGGAAATAATCTTTGTGAGGGCTGTCAAAGGGAAGGGAATACCCAGGCTTACAAATCATTGAAGTGGGTTATTGGAAAGGGATGTGTCAGAGGATTGCTAAGTAAAGCACATTACATAAGGCTGCCCTTTAGGTTTCTGAGGTCTGGTAACTGGGACATATTTTCAAGTCTATCAGACTGATTTTGACACCTCCTGGGTTGTTGTTAGTACTTCTCTGCTTTTTGAGGCAGAAGACATTTTTGCTCTTCTACAACATTAAGTGGGACCTTCTGTGTTTTGCTGGCTGTAAATGTGCATAAAGGTGTGTAAATGTGATTCTTTAGGATGTGTCACCTGCACGTTACGGCTTTTATCTGTTACAGAATAACCTCAGCAGACTGTGACAGCTCAAGCTCTCTCACCAACGGGAAGGATGCTTAGCTGCTGAGGGGCAAGGTAGGAAACCCTCAGCAGATTTCAGTTGGCCATTGTGATGCAAAGGGACTCAGAATCTGAGCTCAAAAAAATGTTTAAAGCAGAAGAGCTACGGAACCCCATTGGGGTGATCTGGTTTCTTGGAAAGTCCGGAAAAATACATGCAAACCTGCTGTCATCCTGACAGGTCACCTTCGTACCTCTTGCTGTGCCTGCTCGACAACTAACTGGTGACCCAGGCTTGGTGCCTTGGAGGTGTAATGTTCTGCGGGGAGGCAACAGGCCCATTGCCTGCTGCGGGGGGATTACATTCAAGTGGTTAGAAGCAAAACCTTTGAAAATGGTGTTTGCTTTAGGTTCTTGCCTCTCCTGTCGGAGGGCACTGGACTAGGTGGCAGGATTCCAGACCAGGCTGCATTGCTGGGGCTGTGGAGCTCACCCACCCATGGGCACTTGAAGTACTTCTTGTACAGCCTATCTCACAGGCACATTTTCTTCCTGGAAGACCACAAGCTGCTGAAGATCTACTGTTCAGAAGCATTGATGTGCTCGTGTCTGCGCTCCCTCACACTTTTGCATGGGGCTGCTTTTGAAGTTACTGCACGTGGCTGACATTATCACCCAAGGTGGTATCACCCCCGTGCTGAGCAACGCCGGCAATGAAACACCAGAAATATCTGCCACTTGCAGGCCTGGGAAGGAGAGCTTTGGGTGGTCCATGGGCACCCACGACCCTCTACAAGGGGAGGACACTGTCTATGAGCCTCTTCATCCCCTGCCTCGGGCTTTTTTGTTTTGGGACCCTGTCTTGTTTCTCTCAAGATTTATCTAGATCGGCTCCAGGTGACTCTGGATAAACGTCTTCTAGCAGAGGAAGCCTTTACTGATGAGCAGAGTCTGCAGGTGTGTCTAATCTCCATTTCCAGCCTGACCCCTCATGCTCCCCAGGTACCTTTTATTCCAAGGGGTGTGCAAAGCTGTGCAGGTAACTGGAGTGCAGGCTCATGCTTTTCAGCTGCGTGATAATCAATTCACATTAGCACTGTGAGCTGGTGCTGCCAAGTGCTCTGTCCATCTCTTCTAGTCCTAATACTAGCTCTTCAAAAAGTTATTTAAAAAAGGAGCATATTTGGAGAAGTCTCATCTTTAAATGTGCTTAGCCACCCACTTTTTACTGAAGTTCAATTTATCTGACCAGTTAAGGGACCCTAGTTATTCCTGGGGTTGCTTTCAAACCAGTTAAGCTGCAGGTTCCTTTAGAACATCCAGAGCCAGTCAGTTGCATGGGAGATTTCAGCGAGTCGCTGCGAAGAGGAAACACAATCTGCAGAAAAAAACACCACTCCAACTGACTTGTGAAACGCTGAAGAATTATGTTAATCTCAGATTTGTCCAGCACCATTACTGGTATGGACTGAAACAATAACGAATAGGAGGCAGGTGCATCGGGTTCCCATAAAAAAAAATCATTGGGATGTTTCGCAGGCTAACAGCCCTGTGACAGGCTTCACCTACCGGAGGGAGAGGGCGAGAGAGAGATTAAGTGTGAGAGGAGAGGAGGCAGAAGGCGAGACAGAGGGAGCAGCTGAGAAGGATCCCAGGGACCCAGTACTGATCCCACAGCTGAGCACTGACTGCAGAAGGGACTTGGGCGAGCTGCAGCTTTGACGGCACTCAGGGCAGGAGAGGACCTCTGGGCTGGCACGGGCAGGTGAGTGCTGTGTACCTGTTCTGGATGAGTGTTTGCTGGGTGCTAAGGTGTGTTTGAGCTCCTTGTGATCACCTTCAACAAGGCAGAAAAGGTGACCGACGGCGAGCGACAGACCCTGCTAGTTTCGTGCCTGTGCAAAGGGGAACGCTGCGACACTTTGGCGAAACTGCAGGATTCCCAGAGAAAGTCTGGGTGGAAGGGGATTATTCTTTCCACCGTGATTATTTCTATTTTTGGTTATTTCTCCATTAAATGCTGGCATAATTTTCTGGCTCTGGATGACACTTATTTTATTCCGAGATTTTAGTGCTGGATAAGGAGAGAGTTTGATAGGGGACAACCTTCAGAAGAAATGGGATGACATTCCCAGTGACATGAGTCCTCTGGCACCTTTGTGCCAGGCAAAGGTCAGGCAGGGCAGTACTAGAACAATGTTGGAAATAATGTTCAGGCGTGCTGCGAAGACAGCGGGAAAGTGGTGCATGCTGTGGTGTCTTGGAGTTTCAGAGAGATTTTCTCAGTATTTGTTTCAGTGTCAAACTTCCTGGTGCATTAGGGCATGTCATATTAAAATAGCTCGTCATGCAAGGACTGGATTTTTTTCATCGGTTGCCACTGGCAGGTTGGGGAAACAAATAAATAAATCAGAACTGGGGTATTTGTTGCATGCTGTAGTTTGAAGGGGGGGAATGAGAAAAAGCTTTATAACTTGAAGCCCTTTTGGTATCTGGATAGCACAGTCTTTTTTTTTTTTTCCTGCATGCAGTGAGTTTTATTAACCCTCTGTATGCCCAAGGGGTGGCATATACAAAGTGGTTCGAATATCATGGTTAATTTTACCTGAAGCAGAAGACATTCAGCAAAGTCCGGTGGCTGTATAGGTGCCTGAGGCATGCCTTGTTTTCTACATTTATTAAAGCACACACTGGGTTAAAATGTTGTTTTCTTCAGTGTCTCAAGGAGGGGTGAAAAGTACTGAAGGGGTGGTATGTCTGGTAATATGTTGATATTTAATCACATCTCTGGTAAGTCTGTATTATAAACATCAGGTGCCCACTGCTTTGTTTTTCCATATTGAAAAGGATGAGTAAACTCCAACACTGGCCAGCCCAGGTGTGGAGCATGCAAGAATGATAGTCATGAGGGCAGCTATCAGAAGGGGAAAGTGGGAATGTCAGGTTTATGGGCAGCTAGGATCCGTCTAAATCACAGACTGTGCTAGCAAACCCCTCCGGGCAGTCATGGATGCAAACAGATTACATCAGCCCTGAACAAGGGCACAGCAGGAATTCGGTACACCGTGGGAAGCAGGGAGCTAATCCACAGTGTGGAAGCAGAGCACTGCTGCTTCTTGAATTTGTTACCCTGATTTTAATCTTTTCCTTCTGTTGAGTTGCATTTCAGTGTGTGAAAGTCCGGCTAACTGCAGTGGGTCTAATCGTGGCTCTGTACGAACAGTGATGACAGACCTCAGCTTGCTGGTGACAAAGGGGCAGACTGGCATCTCGGGTGTGGGAGGTAAAATAACCAAGGCTTTGAGCCTTAAAATAGTCCCTTGAATTTCTTCTGGAGCATAAAACATGGATGATCTGGTGTTGAGGGACCGCGCTGAGCATGGGCATCTTCCACTGAAATCAGAGGGAGCTGCAAGTACTCAATACTCGGTGCATCACATTTAGTTAAAATCAAATATTATGAATCCAAAAAACTTATTTGGGGCTCCCACGTGCACAGTGTGATTATTCCTCATCCTGGAGTGGAGTATTCTCCTGGTAAAACCAAAATGCCATTCTGTGACCCACCTGGTCCATGGCCTGATCTGACCAAAAGAATGTCCCTTTACATGACCAGCAAGACCAGTACTGTCACATTTACCCGATTTGATATAGAACACTGGATGGTTGTAGGGCTGCAGGTGACTGGTAGTCTTCACTGAATTTGGACCTTTATTCCATTTTCCATGCCCTTGTCCATCCTTAAATGAATGCAACTTCTTTTTTTTTCTTGCATAGTGTTTATGGGGTTCTCACTGCTGTCACATCAAAGTGCTCTTTGAACCTGGCTGCGGTGCTTTGCGTATCTTGACCCGTTACGTATCTCTGAATATTTCTGCCCAGAAGCCTCCCTGACATCACCTTGACCTTCAGCGCAGGACTGACTGGACACCCGTGCGGCAGGGGAATGGTGTGGCTTGGCCAAGAGACTCAAGTATGAGACTAACTTTTGACCTTGGTTATCTGTTTGTGAGCTGGAAAATCCAGTCAGCTGTTGGGACCTACCAGGTCTTCATTTCTTCTCTTCTTGCTCAGCCTGAGCCATACACTGGGCACCAACAGTCTATAGGAAGAGTTGTGCCAGCTGTCACCACTCAGAACGGATCGACTTCACGCTGATACACGGAAGAAGAAGAGAATTAGAGAGAAAACAGAAGATCGGAAGAGTCTCGTTTCCAGATAAAATGTACTTTTAAATTCAGTTCTGAAATAACTGGCCTGCAGCTGTTGCCTCTTGACACTTCTTCACTGCTCTTCGTTACGGGAATGAACTTGCTTCCAGGGAAAACCGCACTCTGCAGTGAAAGCAGTGACCGCTGCTGAATGTACTGGGCTCCGTTGTGACATTTTGCAGGTTTTCAGTGGTATGGGGTGGCTTATCCACTGGCATGCAGGGGTTAACAAGACTTTTGGGTGGGCGGGTGGAAAACAAGCTGTGAAATGGAAGAAGGTCAGTCTCCTGGAGGAGTTTGCTCTGTCGCAGATGGTTTTAAGTTATCAGTGCATCTGTAAGAGAGGTCTCCATTCCTTCCCCACTCAAGAAAACTGGAAAACCAGGGCTGGAAATAAGGCAAAGCCCTCTCAGGTCCAGGTTCAGTGGACCAGGCAGAACCGTGGCTTTTTCCATACTTGCTAGACACAACTGTCTATTGAATTAGGAGTTATCTAATCAGGAGTTCCATAGTTGTTCAAGGAGAATCCAACAGCTAAACGTGATTTGAGGCTAAATACCACCGGCAGTGCGTTTTTCAGCGGGGAGCAGATCACTGGCAAGGGAGTGTGCCGAGGAAGGGGAACAGCAGTAAGCCCCGTGGCTCTGGATAGCTCAGGAGGAGGTATCATGGAAGGCTCTTGCTGCAGCTGATGGGAGCTGAATTCAGGTTTCAGTAGAAGTCGATAAATGACTTCCTGTGGCTTCCATGCAGTGTTACTGGCTTTACAGACTTGTGTAGCAACTGGTTTTATTAAAGATGCTTCATGTTAAGGCTACAGCATCGGATCAACAAAGTAACATAACGACTGCCCTGGACTAGTAAGACTAAAGTCTAAGGCAGCATCCTTGGGATGGTCATTGGCCAAAACTGGTGGAGGAAGGGGCTGTGAGGACACTGCCAGAAAAGAATGTCTGCTACTGAGTGAGAGGATAGTCCTTGTCATCTTATTTTCTTGGCTTTCAAACTTTCAAATTGTTTACATTTGACTTTGGAATTGCTGCTCCTTTTATATCACTGCAAACGTAACGAGGGATGTACAAGTGAATGATCTTAGCCCAAGCGTCAGCCTAAACAATCACATTTTCTTCTGTCGTCATTGTTTTCTTATGAACTGGGAACATATATATACTGCCACCAGCAATAACTGTGAAAAAGAAAGAAGGAATGAAGAAAATTACTCCAGAACTGAATTTTCACATTTATCTCTTAAATTGTTGATTTAAGAGATCCCCAGCCTTGCAAAGGAGAAGTTTTTGATATCTGGATCAGAACGGCTCATGGATTGTACTGCTACTACCGGTGTCTTTTCCACTAAAAGTTCATCTTCCTAATGTTAGTGCAACTGGTGCTGTTCATGGTTCTTCTGTCTTTATCCTATCTAACATGAGTCTTAGCTATAGGAACAAGTTTTTGTTTTGTGTTCCCTTCCCCGTTAACCACAGACGTTAGAACTCTAATCTCCTGATGGGAAACAGAGGAAAACTTTGTTCTGCTTCTGTCAGCCCAGACATCATGCGAACCACGTCCCCATGATAAAATACTTCCATTGCCAGCTTCTGGATCCAGCCCTTCATTTCAGAACATGAGGATTTAATATGAATATAGGGCACACAATGCAAAAGAAAAAAAAAAGAATGTATGCTCTCAGCCAGGAGGGAATGCAAGCAGACTCTCAGACTGAGCAGGCTTGGCTGCCTGCATGTCGTGCTGCTGGGAGAAGGTAACATTCAGTCCCAGACTGGCCATCTCTGTGGACATCAGGAATCAGACAGAGGTACCTTTGCTTCCAAGTGAGCTCAGTCCATTGGAGCTTTCTGGGTAAAGGAACGGAGGTTTACAAGTTGCAAGGGCAGACTGGAAGCAAAAGATTTTTGGGCACGACTTGGTGCGCTTGCACTTCTAGGGTAAACCTGTCCATGGAGATAAGTGGCCCTGTTGCTGCTGGTGGGAACAGGGATCAGGCTGTGGCTGTGCTGGAAGGAAAGACTGCACAGTGAGATGTCTGTTTTGGCTGTAGCAGCGAAGCTGTTCCAGGAGGAACTGGATTTCTTTCAGACCTCTGAGAATAGCACAGACTGAAAGACTTATGAAGGCCAAGCCCAAGCATGGTTGCCCCATACACAAATGCGATAATCCACGGTTTTAACTTCTCTGCTAAGGAATTATGAGATCTCCTAAGGACTCGTGGCCTCTGAGAACCAGTCTACTGGTGTGTCCTACAAAACCTGGACGTACAGCTTGTCCCTTCCTTGGACCAGCCATTGATCTGCACAAATGTTTGTGCTTCTTTGAGGCACAAAGTCTTGACTGAACTTGCACTTGGAAATCCAACATTGCCTTGACTGATGGTCGCATCTGACCAAGCTGGCCGACTGCCGTGTTTGGGGCTTGCCAAAGGCACTGGGTTCAGTTGCACCTCCCCTGGTGCTGTGGGAAGCACGGGTGTATAATGAGCCCCCTACAACCGCACGCAGCGCAGTATAGAGACATCCATTGGCTTAGCTTCTAGGAGAGCAGAGAGATGTGAGGTGGACAAGAATTTGTAATTTCAATGTCATTTGTCATTGTGACATTTGTCATTTGACACAAGAATTAATCAACAAGACTAATAAGGGGTGTGGCTTCTTTCATGCAGATCGCTAACATCTGTGACCAAGAGACGTGTTGAAGAGCTATGAAGAGCTCTGTGATCTGAGTCAACGGACAAAGCCACCGTGGTCCCAGAAGACACAGCATTGACTTCAAGCAGGATCATCTCAGAAGCTCAACGTGAAAGGTAGTGAGTCTGGTCATGTCACCACTGCTATTCGTGTGGAGGTGATACAGAGCAGGGAGTATGAAGTGTCACCTTTAGGGTCATGGTAGACGTTACTGTGTGTTGCTGTAGGTCTGAAAATTGTTGTAAATGTTCTGGGAGGAGTGGTCTCCTGTAGCGTACACTGATTTCCCTGGTAAGACGGGAGGCTGATGAAGATCTGCCCTAACTGTCCCGTGAAACTAATATGGGACTTGTGGCACAGGTGCACTGTGGTTTCTAATATTTTTTATCTTGGACGCATTGTTTCTTGGGACAGTAAGTAGGGAGATGTTATTTTTTCTTCCAGACATTCAGGAAAACTCTGTTGTATTTGCTCTGTGATGCTTGTTTTAAATTTATTGACTGTATGAAAATGTGTGTCTATGTTATGAAATAATTCCTGAGTACGTTGTGGACATTGAAAGAGACAGACTGGCCTGTTCTCATGTTGTCATCCCATACCTGCTTCACCAAAATTCACCATTGTGTTCACTGCTGTTAGGGCTTAATTGCTTTCATTCACTTAGAAAATATAGATGGTGCGTGTCTCCTTTTGGCATTTTGTATCAATGCCACTTTCATAAATAAATAGCTATAGAGTATCTGGTGTATGTGTACGTAAGCTGTGGACAGCATGAGCAATCACTGATGTTATATTCATAATCCCTGAGGCAGAAGAGAAGATCAAGTCAAGTATAGATTTACCGAAGGGATAAGTCACACAAAATCTGATCCTTGAGCATTCCTCCTCACTCTACACAAGACCTCCATTCATCACTGGAGTGCTTGGGATGTTCCCCCTCTGTGACCTGCTCAGAAGGTTTCATGAAGTTGCACTTCTGCAGTTGCTGGCCTTCAGTTCTGTAGTTCTAACCAAAGTCTTTGAGATTCACCTTTAAAAATCTTCTGAAATTGGAAGATTCAAGGTCAAAATATCACAGAAAGTTAACAAATAAACAAAGAAAGCCCACCCAAAGCTACAGGAGAAATTTTAGGTGAGAGATCCTTCTTCTCAGTGAGTATCTGGGTTCCCTGGTGTAAAGCACACCTAGGATGTGAGACTGAGCACACAGAATCCCGTATTTTATTTAGAACATTGGCTGTGTCGGGACTGTCCTGATTTTTATGAATTACAAAGAGAAATAGAATGCTGCATCCGTTGCTGATTAATTTATCATGATGACGATTCAAGTCTTCTACTGTGGTCTATGCGGCTTTGTGCTCTCACTGTGCTTGTGGCAATGTCTGCGGTACATCCCATGCCTCTGGACCTGTCGCTTCTGTTTGAACCGCTCACTGCCTGTTACTTCTCTAAAAGTTTGGCTAATTTTGCTCACCAGTCTCTGCCAGCAATTATGTCACCTCTTGTCTGTGTGTTCCACAGTCTGAAACTCATAAATAACTACGTGTGACACCACTACCAAATCCTGTGACTCCCAAATGTTTTGCTTATTCACTTCGCTGATTTATGGCCCTATCACTAGTGTCCAGTCAGACTGCAAAAGGCAACGGGCTCTTGATCTGTCTCATCCAGACACATTGATGGATGGACAGGATGAAGGGCAGACTCCCATCCCCTCAGGCTATCTGGTTTAGTTTGGTAGATTAAAAATATTGTCAGTAGTCGAGGGCTTGCTCCTGCTCTGCGTTCAAAGCCGTGGAAGCTTTGCTGCGGTCTCCAAGGGAATGTCTCTGGAGACTTCTGCCTGGGATGAGAAACAGCCAAGTCTTGGTGACCTGAACAAGACGACAATGACGTGTTTTTCAGAGGAGGGGAGAGTGTTGAGCTCCTTCCAGTGTTACCCCCTGGTGTGCTGGGGATGTCGGTCAACAGGATTTCCTCTCGAGAGGGCTAGATTGTCTTGTGGAAGTATTGAATAAATAGCAACCTCGGTGATCATCTCAGTGTGGACACCTATGTTTCAAGCAGCTGTGAGTGGAGATAGAAATGACACTATGACAATTTTTGAAAGGCTTTTGCTATCTTCTAAAAAAAATGAATTTATTTTTTCTAGGATTGAACTGAAGTCAAAGCAAAGACATGGTTATCCGTGTAACAAGGGAGCAGAGATTTTAAAAGTAAGCAGGGCAGGGTCTGAATGACTCCGTGTCAGCTGATATGTTATTTGCTGGTCTTCATTTAACACAGAAGACATTAGAAAATGTGATGTGGTTGGATTAATTACGCTGAAGGAATGTTCTCTTGCATGTCCTGGCACTGTTATTTTAACTGTGCAATCAATGTGTGGCATTAACATCCTTCTGTCTCACTCTCCAGAAGGCAAGAATTCACAGGACTTTAAGGACTCACAGCAGCTTACCTTTAATCCAAGTGAATTTCTGAAAAATGTAAGGCACTGTAAGCTCAGCAGTTTCACACGGTGTTTTTCAGAGGAGGAAAGGATGCATACATGGTGCCTAGTACTACCCATACAAACACTGTCAGTATTTTGATTTTTTTTAAGACTAAATTTGAACGTAGCCATCTCTCAATAGGTTATAATTATTTTAACATATATCCACAGTCACACAGCTGAAAACAATTGTCATCAGATGATGCATTTGGTAACATAAGAAAATCAATTTCTTGATGGCTTTGGACATGAGAATTTGGGCCACATTCATGTTTCGGTGTGGATGCTTTTCAGTGTTGCATGGAGCCAGGGGAAGAAGCCGGGAATAGCAAAGATTAAATGTGAGCATAACATAAAAAAAATTTACTGGAACACTGTTGCAAGCTAATGACAAGTAATCACGTTTGTTGAAAGTTGTACGCATCAGACATTTCAGCTCCAGGAGTGGTGACATGTTTAGGAAGATAGAAGACTGCAAAAGGCAATAGGGGATTATAATGTTTGCTATTAATACAGTTCAGCACTTTGGAGGACAAATTAAATCCATCAGAAGAGGATGATCAAGAGTCTCTGGAAATCTCTGCCCTTTGCTGTGCCATGCCTGCCTGGTGCAGGGTAGGGTGCCCTGGAATCATCTTATTTTCATTTCAGTTTTGTGGCTTTTCCCTTCCACAAGCTGTTCATTCCTTCATTTGCAATTTTTAAAACACCAACCAGAGATTTACAGAAGTAACTATGTGATACGCCAAAATACCAACAGCCAAAAAGCTGGAACACGGAACTGTAACGCTCGTGTTTTGGTGGATAGCGACAAAAGTCGCCGCCACCAGCCCGGGGAGGTGACAGAAAGAGAGGACTTGGCTGTCGTTTGCACAGTCCCATGTATCATTTCCCATTTCTGTTGTTTCACATCCATTTCCACTACTCGGTGAGGCTCACAGGATGATTTTTCAAGCAATCAGTAGTGATGCAGTAATTATTTATGAGATTTGCACAGCGTGCAGAGCCCTAAAATAAGATGAGCGTTAAGGACAACAGTGGAGCCAGGGATCTGTGGTGGAGAGATGTCTGTTTTCCTGTCTGCAATGACTGATTAATGGAAAAGTTTATCCTTTTGGTTCAGAATTTGACCCATAAGTCCAGTGAGTTACACTTTCTTTGGCCTATCTATGGGGCACACAGCACAAATTATTTCTGTTGGCTTAGTGGTCTTATCCTCTTAGCTGGAACTAAGTATTACCCAGATAATGCAACTCCGAGCTAAATGTATAACAAGGAAATGTTGGGGTCCTACCCAGAGTTTCCATGGGGTGTAGCGTGGCGATAGGAGGTTGGACAAGAAACAAGGTCACAGGTGTGCTGACAAAGTCCATCTGCCTTTTAAACTGTTAAAAGTTGCATGTTCTTGTGTGACTGTGTTGACTGAAGGAGTGCAGAGGGTAAATAGAGACGCAGCATTAATCCCACATGGGAATCTAATCTAATTGCTCTTTCAGAGCTCCAGTAACTCTATAGTTTCTGAGCATCTCTCATATGACAAGGAATCTGCCTTCACAGTTTGCTTGCAGGCTGGTGATGTGTTACATTACACGTCGTCCAATTTATAAATACAGAGAAGGAGACACCTTTGGCAGAAGGTCACGAGTGATCTATAACAATAACCAGTTAACGCCAAGTTTACATTTTACCATTTCCTTCTAAAGTAAGTAGTAGCTTATAGTTTGCTCTCAGGCCTGTTGCTAATTTAGACAAGCTAATTTAGATCAGGATGTGCTCCTGCCTCATGCCTCAGTTTAGACATCCATCTCTGTGGCTTTCTTCTCAGCAACTGCTCTCGCCATCCATCAGAACTCACCGCGTGAGTGCCATGTGGTGTAATATTTGCCTGAAACACGAGAGGAGGTCTTTGGAGGAAAGCCAGATGACATGGAAATGGAAGAGGTGACAGAGGGATGCTGTTAGATGTGTGTGTTTTACATTCAGCCCTACCAGCCATTTTCGTACCTGGTTTGTTTTGGTTCAGATCTGTGTCATGATGTGTTTCAGGAAGACGTGTCATGACGTGTTGATTGTCAGGCCTGTCTCAACCTGGCTGCTAGGATGTGGCAAGCGAGGAAGTGCCAACTGTATCGTAAAGTGAGCAGTGTTACGGTCTGTCATATCCCTTGTAAATAATGAAATGATTTGTCCTTTTCACAGGAGAACCCGTCATCTCAGTGCTGACGCCAAGCAGCTGAGCAGAGCATCATGACAAGCCACCAGGCAGGTGAGAGAACAGACACAGCTACAGAAACTATCTGGGGTACCCCTGAGAATAAGCCCAATTTGTTTTTCTTGTTGTTTGGCAATTTGGTGTCTGTCTTGCACCACCACAGAGACAGACATCAGTAACTGGCCCGTCAGATTCTGCTGACCTTGCAACAGTGCCTTTCTCACGTCAGATTTTGAACTTTCATTTGGAATAACAACTGGTGTAAAGCATTCTTTATCCAAATCATCGCTAGACCTGTAAGCTGATGTGGCCCTGGATTGCAATCTTGATTGCAGATCTTCCCACTCGCTGTAGCTTTGCGATAAGTCAGCACAAAAATCACAGACCTGAATGCTCCAGCCTTTGGACAGGCTTACAGCCGGTAGTTCTAGAAGGGATGAGGAGCTGAGCCAGAACAGTTACTACAGAGAGGAAAGGCAGATTGAGAGTTGGTTTCGAAAGGACAAATGTGTTCTCTTAATTGAATGTATTCTTCCTTGCCTTTCTAGTAAAGTCCTTCAAGAAATCTGCTGTCCCAGGGGTTCTTGTCACCCAGTTTGTGGAGGATATTCCAAAAGGATGCAGTACACCTGACTTTGAGCGGAAACCTGTTACTCTGACATTGCAGGAAGGTGAGAATCTCGACAAACAGTCCAAGTCACAGACCTGAGAGGTTGACCCCATGTCCCACCTACATGAAGCAGTTATTGTCATTGAATAAGCCAGTTTCTGTAGATTTGAGCAGACCATTAAAAAGTCTTGCGTGGCCAAAGTCTTTGTTGTACTGAGGAAAATTCCATCCATACTGATGAAGGTCTCCTGAGTTTTTGCTAGTGTATGTGAGATCAGAAACTGGCTTCTAACCTATACAACAAATCCTGTGAATTCTGCAGGAAGCTCTCAAAGTAAGTATTTTGCAGCAAAAGATTAGAGCACATTGAAAAGGTGTTTTATCCTGTTGAACTTGTATTGTGAGCATTCAAGCACAGAAGATCAGATGTTTTTTAAAGTAAGATATACAGACTGATGTTGCTGTTCAGGCTGTGCCTTTCCTTCAAGAAACAATATGGATCTTGCATAGAGTGCAGAGAAGGCAGCTAATGAGCCAAGACCGAAAATCAATTGGCAGCCTTCCAGTAATCTCTCCACCCTTGCAGAGAGTCATTTTTTTTTTTTTTTTTGGAGTGGGATAGCCTGGCGCAGATTGTGTAGTCTTCCCTCACAAGACTGAACCCTTTCTAGCACCCTGGATTTCAGTGCTGTCACATCCATCTGTTGGTTTTCACCGCCCTTGAGATTTTACGAAGGAGCACAGTGGCCTCTAGTGGTACATCCATCCTCCTCCTCCACCTTCCATCCACCTGCAAATTTCAGGCATGAACCAAGGTGTCTCAATTTTCAGAATTATTTCTTTTGCAGTAGGTTCCTCGTAGCTCATGTATGAAATGTTGGGGCATTCAGGTCGGTCACTGTGTAAACTCAATTCAGCGTCTATGCAGATGCACAATGAGCGTCTTTAATTACACCATCATCACGCCAATGTGTTCAGTGCATGGATTAGCTGACATTAGTTGTGTCCTGTGACAGGTGGCAAGCATGGGAAATTGCAGCCAGAATGGCTAAAATTTGACAAAGGTATAATCAATTGGAAACAGACTTTGATAATAGATAGCACTGCAATCTCAGAAGAAGTTGGAAGATGCCCTTTGGCAGGAATCTGTTGGCTACGTGGCAGGTGCTTGCTGCATCAAGTAATCTTTTTGGTGGTGACTGCAGAAGGGTGTGGAAAATTCTGCAAGACTTTCTGGAGAGAATTTTTAACAGTGTTGGTCACCTGAAGACCAAAACTGTTGCAAAAGAAAAATAGTCATCGTTTCCGCCCTGAGCTACATCATGGATAACTCATCTCCCTTTCTACTGCCTGTGACACTCCCACTTACCTACACAAGTCACTTCCCTGATGTGTTGTTTCGTATTTTCTATGTCTTTGAAGCCTTGTGGAAGAAAAAGGTTTGTCCTAGGCAGTGGAAAAGCTGTTGGAGATTTCTGTGGGCACCTGCAGTATGCTCAGGTTCTTCGGGGAGCAGAGATGAAGGAGAGAGCTCACAGGTGAACCCCATCCTCCTCTCCCAAGAGCAAAGCCTGCTGTGTTTGGAGTGCGAGGCGGTGCCAGGCTAGCAGACAAGGAGGATATTGCAGAAAGATGACACGTAGGGCGGACGTGGGGAAACACCCTACCCTGCGTGGGTCCTCCCAGTTGTGGTACAGCCTTGTCTGTTAAGAATGTGGTTTTTTTAAGTGTGCAGAGAGGATATCTTCTTGTTTCCACCTCCTAATGAATCCAAATGAAAAAGAAACCAGGAGCAGAACTACTCACAATGAACTTTATGGGTTTCTAGAGACAGGAGACTCCAGCACTCCTGTTATTTAGCATCCTGCTCAGCACAGTCACAACAAAAGTCTGTAAGAATGGAGAAGCAATGGGAACTTGTAGGGGAATATGTGTGTGATGAGAATGGATCTGGGCATTTTGTGTTGCCGGAAGCAAGTCTAGAGTGAACTTGCTATAGCACCACTGACTTCAGAGATGATCAGAGGATGTTAGCAGTCACGTCTGGCAGGCTGGCACTCTGTTTTAAAGGCCTTTTATGACTGAATACAGGCAAACCCTGTGTTAGGAACATGGGGAAATGTAGCCCAGCCTGGACTTGAGCTAGTAACTGCTTGCTCTTGGGCCCTGCCCAAATATTGAGGGAGATCAAAATCAGACCAAGATACCAAACAATTGCTCTCCTGTGTATGTAATTTCTCTATAGACGTGGCCGTGCAATAAAAACTCAGGCTGAGACCGTAGGTTTTAGTGGTGAATTTTAAAGTTAGTTTTCAAGTAATCTGAGTTAGAGTGGAGATTATGTCAGATGTCTTGCAGGAATTTGGGGATTTAATGCAACTTAAACTAGTAATTTAAGCATCTTTTACAGAGAAAACAGAAAGACATGATTATTTTCTAAGATCATAGAATCGAAGATGTTTCTGCCTAAGAAAACAGAGATGGCTTACTCTGGGGATCACTCTATTGATAACGTAGGAAGCCTGGCGTGAGAGTCCTCCTGTTCAAGCCTGTCGTAAATAACTTATTTCTTACTTCTTTTCAAAGGTAAAAATGCTGTTTTCAGAGCTGTGGTCAAAGGCGTCCCAACCCCTGACGTGAAATGGACACGTATGCAAGGAGAAATGAATGATCCTGGCAAATATGAAATGTTCTTCAATACTGCTACAAATGAATTTATTCTGCAGGTGAGATCAAATATTTCAGACAGGACTCATGGAACAGAGAGAGCAACGGAAAGGGAACACCTGCAGTGGGCAGATGACATAGATGTCACCAGATCTGAAGATAACACAGAGATGGCTCCTATGACTGGGGTCCTGGAATGGAGGGATACGGGCTCTTCATGAAGGACAGGCAGGGGAGACGAAGAGGCAGTGTCCCCTCTGTGTCAGAGACCAGCTGGAGTGCATGGAGCTCCACCTGGGGATGGGTGAGGAGCTGACTGAGAGCTGGTGGGTCAGGATCAAAGGGAGGGCAGGGACAGGTGACGTTATAGTGGGGGTCTGCTACAGACCACCTGAAGGTGCACAAGTCCCTGGGACCTGATGAGGTGCATCCATGGGTCTTGAGGGAACTGGTGGATGAAGTTGTTAAGCCACTATCCATGGTATCTGAGAAGTCATGGCAGTCTGGTGAAGTTCCCACTGACCAGAAACAAACTCCCCATTTTTAAAAAGGAAAAAAAAGGAAGACCTGGGGAACTACATGACAGTCATTCTGACCTCTGTGCCCAGCAAGATCCTCCTGGAAGCTATGCTAAGACACATGGCAATCAAGGAGGTGACTGGTGACAGCCAACATGGCTTCACTAAGGGCAAATCGTGCCTGACCAATTTGGTGGCCTTCTATGACGGGGCTACAGCATTGGTGGATAAGGGAAGAGCAACTGACATAATCTACCTGGACTTGTGCAAAGCCTTTGACACAGCCCCACATGACACCCTCATCTCTAAATTGGAGAGACATACATTTGATGGATGGGCCACTTGGTGGATAAGGAACTGGCTGGATGGTGGCACTCCAAGAGTTGTGGTCAATGGCTCCATGTCCAAGGGGAGATCAGCAACCCCAAGCACAAACACAGGCTGGGTAGAGAAAGGCTTGAGAGCAGCTCCGAGGAGAAGGACGTGTGGGTGTTGGTTGACGAGAAGCTCAACATGATCCAGCAGTCAGCACTGGCAGCCAACAATGTCCTGGGGGCATCACCAGCAGCATGACCAACAGGGCAAGGGAGGGGATTCTCCCCCTCTGCTCTGCTCTGGTGAGACCCCCCTGCAGTGCTGCACCCAGCTCTGGGGTCCTCAGCACAGGACAGCTGCTGGAGCGGGGCCAGAGGAGCCACGGAGATGGTCAGAGGCTGGAGCAGCTCCCGTGCGAGGACAGGCTGAGAGAGTTGGGGGTGTGCAGCCTGGAGAAGAGAAGGCTCCGGGGAGACCTTCCAGCAGCTTCCAGTGCTGAAAGGGGGCTCCAGGAGAGATGGGGGGGCTCTGGATCAGGGGGTACAGGGACAGGACAACAGGGAACGGTTTTAAGCTGAAAGAGGGGAGATTGAGATGAGATNACTGGATGGGCTTTAAGGTCCCTTCCAACCCAAACCATTCTGGTATTCTATGATAAGCAAACAAAGATTTTTAGAGTCATTCTGGGAACAGAAGAAATATCTGTGGTGCCATTGAGTAGCTGTTAGAAGCTGAAGGGCTGTGATCTGAACCGTTGCACATTGCTGTAACCTCTTACTATGTTCTTTTTTTTTAAGATAAACAACCTCACTACACGTGACAGTGATTTGTATCGTTGCTTTGCTGTGAATGAATATGGGGAAGCTTCATGCTCTGCTGGCCTCAGGATCATACAAGGTAGGACTGACTGATTCTGTGCTCCAAAGGTCCCGTGGTCCCAAGTAGTTGGCTTTGCTGTCCTCTGGGGGTGGGTGCCTAAAGCATTTTCTTAGTATCCTTGGTGTGAAGGTCTATTTTTCCACTCACTGAGGACTGGAGGTCTTCTGTGACTCCCCCCACTTTGGTGGCTCCACGACAGTAGGAACTTCAAGGCAAGGGAAAAGAAAGTGGTATTGTGGTCGCTGCACCGGACCATAGTCACAAACTCTGGATTTAGTGTTGAATTGGTTCAATCCTTTCTTTATGATGTTGGACAAATCAGTCTTTTGGGAGGAATCCATTTCACTTCACTTCGCATGTCTGTGGTGTCCACCTGACCTGGTCTCCTGGTTCCCTGTAGAGTCAGTGGAGAGCAGTGAGCACTTTGTGGGTGAAATATAACTTGGGATCTGATTGAGCAGGAAGGGGACTGTTGGAAGTGTCCATTTCCCCTGTGTGCTTGTAGAGTACGTTTATAAGGCAACTACATTTGGCTATATAATCCTTGCACCTTGGCTCTCCATCTCTAAAACAAGACGTTAATATTTCCTACCGTGGCTTAAACCATGAGCTTCACAGGGCAGAGACCTTCTCTTACACTGTGTGGAGCATCCAGTAAGCACAGAGTCAACTGAAATAGAAATATTGTGTTTATAGATGGAGGTTACTAGGAGTCAAGGAAATCCAAACCAGGATTCTCTTCAGAGGTTTCATAGTTCATTGATTTACTGGTGTTAGTCTGAGTGTTCTCTTGTTCGTCTGATGGCTTGTTTTTCCTGTTTTCTCTTATAAACGATCAGTTGGCTTCAAGAGGAAAGCGAAATATGTTCCTGTTCATCCTGCTGATGGTAAGTTAGAGTCAGATATATATATATATTTCTTTTTTGGGGGCACATAGTTAATACTCCTCTATCTACTACATTATTACTACCCCAAACTTGTAAAGAATAAAGTAAGAGGAGGGTTAATGGATTGTTAATTTTTTGTCATCTCTTTCCGCTTGCTATTTACCTTTGGGTAAAGTGTTGATCTTAGGTGTAGCTTTGAGCTGTTCTAATTAATGATTCTAGAATCACTAGTGCTAGAAAAGGGTTTTGTGATGTCAAATACAGCCAGATCAAACATGTTCACATGGCTGGAAAAGAATGGGTTTCTAGAGTGTCCTCTCTAGAAAGAGAAGAAAGCCCCCTAGGAAACAATGAACTTTAACAGCACTCAAAGGACATGAGTATGGCAGAGAAAACTGCCTCTAAGTTTCATGACAGTGTTTTTGTAAATTGTGAAAACATCACCAGAGGTAAAGAGCGTAGCAGAACAGCTCGTGATCAGTGGCTATTTTGCATTATCTTCTTTTGGGGCGAGTATTTTACAGTGTTGAGTATCTGAACGTTTGTTGTTTTGCTCCCCCCCCTTTAACAGAGTTAAAGAAGACGCTTCAGGAGTACAGGAAGATGCTGAAGAAGCGGTAAGCCTCTGTAATGACGGCCAGTGTTACACTCCCTAGATGTTTCTTGATGATAGGGGACAGCTTCTGAGATTTTCAAGGCGACATTTCTTCTTTCCAACGTTGTTGTGAGACTCAGTATGGAGAGACACAACAGAACAGTTAGCCGCTGTCAGTGAGGTTGAGATAAACACAAGGTACCAACCTGGTTTTGGGGTGCATGTTCCTTTGCATCACAAGATTTTGACTTAAAAGGTCTGTACTCTCTGCTTTCCTGGTTTTAGCTCACAAGTAAATTCCTGACTAAGTGACAAGTCTTCATGTAATTAACTTCCTGGCTAATCAGGGGCTGAGCGCTGGCTCCCAGGCCAACGGCACAAACTGCCATGTGCACATTGCAGAAATCCCTTCACTTCCCAGCTGGAAACCTCCAAAGATTGTCTAATGGGAATGGTCTCTGGCTGTGCAAAATCCAGGACTGTGCTGAGAAATTACCTGGGAGAGCACAAGTTGGCCTGGGCCAAACCAGGCCAATGAGTCTGCTGATAATTTAAGCATTACAGCCTTGCCCTATGTGGCCCAGGGCAAGACTGTTCCCTGGCAGCATTTAATTTGTAGTATAGATGCAGAAAACTTGTTCTGGAAGAGCCCCATTCTTTCTTGTCTGTATCTACAGGGCCAGTGAACCACAGAAATGATGGAGAGCGAGATGAGAAAGGATGAAGTATAGAAAAACACGACATCTTGTTGTCTGTCAAAATGTCTATTTTTTTTTTCCCCCTCTAAGGACCCCAGCACCAAAACCAAAACCCTTGGACAAAGAAGCAGTCTGGCAACTGTTGCTGCATGCGCCTAAGAAAGATTATGAGAAAATCTGTATGAAATACGGAATTGTTGACTTCCGTGGGATGCTGAGAAGGCTGCAGGAGATGAGGAGGGACACAGAGCTTGAACAAGGAGAGGTAGAATAAACTGAAACCCCTGAAAACGGATTTTTAACAAACTGCAGAGTCCTACAGTTCCTCAGTAGCTTCTGAAAAGAGGCTAAACCTTCCTAGATGAAGGGTGAAATTTTATTGTATGCCAGAGAATGATTTATAACAATATTTTAAAGAAGTGCAGATGAAAATGTTATTGACGGTTTTGAAGTTTACTTCATAAATTTTAGGAGATACTGACCTTAGGGCAACCCTTTTATTAAACCACGTAGCTGAATTCTGTATTTAATTGCCTCTGATGAGAATTGGGACCCTAAATTGAAAAGTTATATGCCTGAGAGTCAAAACTGGCTTTCACATACAGGGGCATGTAGAAACCTGGAAAGAAAGTGGTTGCACACTGTGTAAGTGACCAGGACATAGTGTGTAAGATGTAGTTTGCCGACAGGAAGGCAACTGTGGAACCCTGCAGGTGATTCTTCTGTATACATAAAGTTAGAGGTAGCTTTTTTCTATGCAGATAAAAAGTAAATTCCACATTAGTTCAACGGCTTAAGAATTTCTGTCATGGCAGCTTATTGTTTACTAGGTTGTTGTGTCTTTCTTTGCAGTTAATACACAGTATCAAAAACTTCGAACATATCAAAGTCGACAAGGAGGGAAAAGCTACGTTCAGTCTGGAGATGGACCTGAAAAACAGCAAAAGCAAAGTTTATCTGCTTAAGGTGAGGGATTGAGATGAGTTGGCCAGCTCATAGCAGCCACTGAAGTCTTCTACGTAAAATTCTTGATCTGCTGGGCAGTGGCTGAGAGCAAATAAGCTTCTGAAAGGTGTCCGTCCATTGCAGAATGCTTGATTGGTTAGGGAGGAGTATTGGTGTGGGGCTCCAGGTAGTCTTTGGTGGTGAATATCATTTGGGAATTGTAGATCCCAGTACAGGGGAAACAGTCAGTTACTGACATCCCTCTGACTTTAAGAGCTCTCCCAGTAAGAAGAAGTTCTAACAGTGTCTTTGAGGCTGCAGAAATTCTGGAGTGTCCCATAAGAAAAACCAGAGTGATTTTATTCCCGTTCTGGAGTGTGTTCTTCCACTATAATTCACTTCTGGGAAAGAAGATCTCAACAAGTAAAACATCCCATCTAGTTCTGTAGTTATTCTGATGTGACCCCCAGGTGATCAGTGCTGTGGATGTTTTTCTGGAAGATACATTTCAGTCAAACTGTGGTTATTGGCTTTAGTACAGGGGAAAGAGGAATTTATTAAAGAGGAGGTCAGACTAACTCTATGAACTTCTGAATCTAATGTATGTCATAAAGTCTACGCAGCCACCACGTGGAGAAGGTAACCCCTGTGTGGTACAAGTAGGAAGGCGGTGAACTCACCTGCTCGTACACCTACGAGGATGCTAAAATCTAAGCAAAGTACTTTGACTTCCAAGTTACAGTGACTGTGTATTAGTTAAGCTTCAAAACCTCACGTGAGCTAGCAAAGTACTATTGCTTTGCTTAATTTGAGAGTGTGATGCTCTGTTCTGTGCAGGACTTACTGCATGTAGGATTGCCCATGTGTTTTGTTAGCAGTGAGCCTAAGTAGTATCTACTAGAGTAGTATCTACTCTAAGTAGTATCCACTCTAAGTAGTATCAGAGCGTAGACTTCTGTGTTGTTACTCATTTATCTCAATAAGGTGATTGTAGCACACATTTGACCTGATTTGTTTGAAAAGTCTCGCACTAGCTGTGTGTTGCCTTTAGGAGTATGTTCTTTTTCTTTCTTAGGATGGTGAAAGGCTCAGATACGGAACGGGGGATGAATACAGAAAGCACTGCCTGCGGCGAATTGGAAAAAAGTATAATTTCATCGTCAATGACGTGCAGCCGGAAGATGCGGGCGTCTATCAAGTCAGAGTGGAGGACGTACCTGTTTTCTCAACTGAGCTGGATGCTGAATGTAAGGAGCTGAGTTAGATGTATGTGATGTGCAACTGTAACCAGAAGGTTTTTTGCTGGAAAATTCTACCTGGGAGCGTATGCAAAGCTCAGCAGTAAAACCTGTACCTACAGAGGACTGGTTCTGTGTTGCCAAGTAAGGGCTCCTGGTATGAGATGTGAAAAGAGCAGGAGGGTGGTTATGTGGTATGGGTGTTGCATTTCTAGTCCAATGAACTAGGTTCAAGTAGCCGTTTGGCTCTGATTTCTGGATGACAGTGAGCAAATTCCTTAATTTACCCCATTCTATAGTGCCCTTTTGTAAGCTCAGAATAATAATTACCAACTCGACAGAAGTATCACGCTGCTGAAATACCTTAATGGCTACAAATTATTTACATATCATGGTGATGTGTGGTACAAATGTCTCAGAAGTTAATAAGACAAAGATCTACTTTTCTGTCCTGTAGAACTGGTCACAGGAGCACATCTCAGTTTTACCTTTTTCTGCTGAAACCACAGGCACGGCAAATTCCTGTCTTTCTTTCTTCCTTCAGCTGCAACAAGTTTTTCTTGGAAGAAAGTCTGTTTCCTTTCTGTAGCTTTTAATTTTTTCCGTTGCAGCCATCCCTGTGAGATTTGAGCAGCCGCTCAGTGATGTGACTTGTCCTGAGGAACAAGACGCTGCCTTCGAGTGTATCCTGCGCACGCCCTGCTACGATGCTGTGTGGCTACACAAAACCCACGTCCTTGAGGCAAGCGAGAAGCACCAGATCTCCGTAACACCTGATGGTCTGACCCACAAGCTGATTATCAAAAACGTCGTGCCGTCTGACAAGGGCATGTACACGCTCGACACCGGACTCTGCTCCTCAAACGCCTGGCTTATTGTAGAGCGTAAGTGACGTATTATTTCTATGGTGTTGGCTTGAGGTGTGTTCACAAAATAATATTTCTCTTGCTGCCTGATTGCTCATTGAGATGATTCTATGCTGAGAAATGAATTGTGGAGCTGCCAGTTCCTAAATTATATTTGGAAAAATGAAGGTCTGGCTAGACTCTTTCCTTTTCAGAGGAGACTAATTTTTCCCTTTTTATTAGTCCTGAGAATTCCTCTTGGTTTATGTACTCAACAGCTGCAATGGAGTAGCATGTTCTCCATCAGTTATCGAAAAGAACTCCATATCTCAGCAGGTGTTTTTGATGAAGCTGTCCCTGTGTGAACACAGTACAGCACACCGACGATCAAGGAGCTCTCAGTCCTATCGGTTCTATACTATCAATGCTATTCAACACCCTCTTGCTAGATAGTATTTTTCTTTCCAAATTAGAGGTTAAACATGTTAGAAGAAGCTCAGAGGAAGCTGGGAAGATGAGAAACACTCCATTCAGTGCAAGCAGATTAATAGTTAGCTGGCTTATGTTTTTTTGTCTCTGAAAGGCAGTTGCTTTGGTTTATTTTGAGATCCTGCTGCGGCAAGAGGTGGTTTCTTCCATAAAGGCTTTTGATGACCTTTCAGAAGCAGTGCAGGTTGAGTGTGACATACAAAGAAACTGCCCACTGAGTTCACTGAGCTGTTAATGCTCTACAGAAATTATATCTAGCCTGGAAATCAAAAGAGTGTGGGACCTACTGGCTCGTTTATCTCAGAAAAGCCTGAATTTTGTTTTAATACAAAGCTGTTCACAGAGCTGGAATGTTTAGGCTTCAGGTTGGCCATCTCTAAAAGGCCAGGATGCCAAATGTGCAAGAGCTGCCTCAGGAGCAGCGAGATCCTAACTCACGGGTGGGAACTGATGGCCACTCTCTGCGTGGGATATTCTCTAACTCCTCCAGGGCTGGAGGGGGAAGGCAGAAGGAACTAATGAGTCCCAAATACAATCTAAGCCCTTCTAAATTAGACTTATTGTGCTGGAAATTTGCCTTGTTTTTCTATGTTTTTTTGTTTGTGTTTTTTTTGTTGTTTTTTTTTTTTTAGATTAAGCATGTTTTCATTAAAAATAGTCTTTTCAACTAAGAAATCTAAAATTATGTGTGTGTGTGACACTGAAAAAAATCAGGATTTGAATTTAATTTAAGTTTATTTAAATATATTATATTTCTGTGTCCTAGAATGAAATTATAACAAATACTAACACATTTTCTTTGGTTGTTGATGTAATACATGACCTATTGATTGTATGTTCTTTTTTTTTTCTTTCTTTTCATGTAAATTATATCTCCTCCAATCAAACAATGCATCTTCAATACAGATGCCAAAGGCAAGAGGAGACAGGATGAAGGAGGTGAAAGAGAGAAATCAGAGTGGCTGAAAGAAGCATTGGCAGATACAGACAGGGCTAAGAAACTTCGAAGTGGAGAATATGTTGGTGATGAAGATCATCGTATGGACACTGGCACAGAAAAAGATGGCTGGTACAGAAAAGGTCAAAGTGGTAGTCAAGGTGGCGGTCAAGGTGGCGGTCAAGGCGGCAGTCAAAGCCATTTCATTGATGCTGATGAAAGGCATAAATTTTTGGGAAGAGAGGGGCTACGTGGAGCCCAGAGAAATGAAAGGATGGGGTTTGGTGAGTTTGCTGGAGCAGACCTAGATGGAGACTCAATGACAGATGATGGCGGTAGCTTTGGATTAAAAGGTTTGGGAGGCAAAGCTGGGTTAAGACCTGTCCACAGCAAGGACTCTATGACAGGCAGAGCAGATACTGGTGATGAATTAGGAGGAGCAGGTGGACGGCGCTCTGTGGATGGCAGAGACGATGCTGTTAACGTTGACATGGATGATGGAGAAGGCGTGGGCTCTCAGTATGACAGAGATGGGAACCTAGGTGATGGTAGTTACAGAGCTGGCTTAGGGGGTGTTGGGAGATTAGGCGCTGCTGATGGAAGTTCTGTGTTAGATGGACTCACTTCTGATTCAACCAGAGTGGGAGATGGTAAGGGTGGTAAAGGTGGTCTGTTCGGTAGGACTGGTCCAGGGACTGGAGCTGGAAGGAATGCTTCAGGTACTGAGATTGCAGAAGGAATGAGGTCCCCCTACGGCAAGGATGGCATGGCGCTTCGTGCTAGTGGTCACTTAGGTCAGGGAGGAAGGTCTGGCTTGCTGTATGGCCCAGGTGGACTTCCAGCTGGAGATGGGGACATATATGGTGCAGATGGCAGTTCTATAGGGGAAATGGAGGCTCTGTATGGTCCAGGTGGTCGGCCATTTGCAGCAGGTGTTGGTGGTGCTGGTG
>VZTO01011391.1:64787-121652 GCA_013400615.1 Syrrhaptes paradoxus | reverse complement strand
AAGCTGGTAGCATTTGGAAAGTTTCCCAGTAGTGAAACCAAGGTCGCAGTGTGCTCACCTGTGTCTTACCACATCTTTTCTTTTGCTTTGGTCAAGTACACTTCTGTACAGTACATCACTGGTATGTTACAAATTTATTGATAATTAACAAAATAAAAAACTATGAAATTTAATTTTTTTTCTTTGTATTTTTTTTTTTTTTTNTTTTTTTTTTTTTTTGTAAGCTGGTAGCATTTGGAAAGTTTCCCAGTAGTGAAACCAAGGTCGCAGTGTGCTCACCTGTGTCTTACCACATCTTTTCTTTTGCTTTGGTCAAGTACACTTCTGTACAGTACATCACTGGTATGTTACAAATTTATTGATAATTAACAAAATAAAAAACTATGAAATTTAATTTTTTTTCCTGGTAATTAACAGTTTTTTATCATATTAAATGATTTGATTTTGTGACTCCAGTATGTTTCTATATCCCCATAATCCTTTAATTTAGTCACCATTAAAATGATGGGGAGGTGGGCTCTTTTAAAACTAATTAGAAATTAGTTTGAGCAGAGATTCTGGTTGGTGTTTGGGGAGGTCCCTGGTGATAGCCAGCGACTAAGTATTAATGTTGAGTATGGGTTAACCAGCTAACCTTAGTTTCTGGGAAGATACAGCTTGCTAGGGTGTTTACTGTGGTACCACATGCTTGAAGGGTATGTTTACAGTCTCATCTTCTCCTGAAAACTTCCAAAGGATCCTGCTGGCAGTGGTCACGCTTCCAGTTTCTATGCTTGCCAGCTTTGAGGAGGCTGTTTGCCTCCAGGCTGAAAGGAATGTTTTTGAGCATAGGAGACCAGGTTTTCTGGGAGGGTTTCTTGCAATGGAAATGGTCACCTGTTGGAACAAGAAAATTTTCTCAAGAGATGAGGAACCTAATTTTTATTGCTATTGCTATTCTTTATTTTTTTGGCAGCTGTGATGTATTTGTAGTTTCCAGTTTCTCATACAATAACCTAAATTAAAATAAATAGTATTATAGAAATATAAGGAAATTTCAATATATTAAACATGCCTATTAATGTCAGTAACTGAAGTTGTCTGGATAAATAACTGGCTGTAAGCAGCAGAGAACTTGTCACCTAGAGGACACATCTATACAACGGACGCATTTTGAAGGGAAGAAATGAAGATACACTGTTCCCAAGGTGAAATTGCAGAGCTGATACAGAGCAATGGTGGGTCAATTAGTAGCATATGCAGTAGTACTGATACAAACAAAGAAACGAACTAACAAAGTCTGTAGGAGTTTTGGCTTTGTTAGGCAAGATGAGAACAAGAAGTAATCTAAAATCATAGAATCATCGTAGATTATAATAAATGATCATAGATCATAGATGACATAAAATGTCATGTTAAAAAGTCATGTGTTCTTTTTTTGTTTGTTTAATTTTTTCCCCCTTCTGGTCCTTCTTCAGTCCTGGCAGGTTGCAGGGATTTTTCCTTTCCAGACTGGGGAAAATGTTTTCTTTGTTTTTTGTTCTAGTCTTGTCTGTCTGATAGTAGTACCTAAGCCTGCCTGCTTTGAACCGTGTTCCCTCTGTGGTGGCCCTGGCCCTGAAGTGGACATTGCCAGTGGGTATTTTACTTGAGTATATACCCAAGAAACATTCCTTTTGTATCTGTTTAAGGCCTGGGAATCTTAATGAGTACAGAGGGATTTTCTTGAAAATCTTTCTGTCTCTCTTACAATTCAGTGCAACACACTGATTTTGTATAAAGTGTCTGAGTTCTCAGCTTCTGCACAGCAACTAAGGCTGTCTATCCTTCATGAAAGGGAGGGCATGAGAAGCTTGTCCTGGATCAACAGCCAGGTAAAGCTCACTCTGGTTTCTCAGAGACATCTCTCAACATTCTCTCTTAGCAGAATCCACAGGGTTTGATATGGGATTTGATCTCTTCAGAGGGGAGAATTATATGCACCATCTTTTTTTCACCCATCTTCAGCTGGACAGTCTTTATCACTTAAAGCCTTAAACAAGTGAAAAGTCATTGAAGATGCCAGGATGGGATCCCATTTCCTTGGACTTGATGGAGTTGTAATTCGTGAGGACATTCTGGATGTGGACTTGCAGGCAACCATAGGCATTTGCTGTGTCCCAGGAGAAGAGTTAATATAGCACTTTTCTTCAGCTGTCATATTCCAAGGCTCTTCGGAAACTGGCCATTCCACAAGTTACTGTCAGTGGCAACTCACCTGAGGAGGTGGCTCTGGAGGACCCGTTTTCATGTGACCATTAAACTATATATGAAACTGACTGTTTTTCTGGTTCTCTTCAAATCCCACTGCAGTAAGAGCCCCTTGATACTTGTACCATTCACCTTCATTACAGGCAGGCAAACTGCTACTGTAGCTGGTGAAACGGATCTTTAATACCGTAGCTTTAATACTATGCTTCAAGTACTTTAAAAAAGATGCAAGCAGCAGCTTACCCATTCTGGATTTGAAATTTGGTTGGTTGGTTTGTTTGTTTGCGGGGTTTTTTTGGGTCACAGCAGTACACACCAAAAAAGAAGCAGCTTTATTTGCTATCTTTGCAAGTACTGCCTGGGACTGTTTACCTTTGTCCAGGCACCTCATAGCTGACAGGAGGAAGGAAGATGTAGTTACTATGAAACAAATATACCTAATATATCCTCAAGATAGGGCAGGACAGAGCACTGCCAGTGAACTGGATTAGCCGTGGTAGTTCTAGTTCCGGGGCTTACTCTGCTTTGCAGATCTGTGTGTTTTTGCCATGGGGCTGGATTATGGACCTCTGCTCCACATCTCTGGGGTCTACACATCTACCTAAACTTCTGCTGCTGGCACATCGCAGCTGAGATGCTGGATGGCTTTCGGGCTAAGAACATTCCTTCCCTTCATTAATGAGGGGCATCGTTTTTCATGGGAGATGTGACTATTGGGCATATGTATTTAGTCAAACAGCATGTGTTGTCTTAGAGATCCTGGAAAACAGGGTCCTTTTTCCATTTGCAGTGGTTTTTTTGTGGGGCTTTTGTTTGTTTGGGTTTTTTTTTTGTTGTTTTTCTTTTCCTGTTTGTTTGACTTTGGTTTTGAAGATAAGGAACAGGAGTCTTAGCTCAGCAGTGAAGAGAAGCATTAGCTCCCTGCAAGTTCAAAAGAAAGTTTGTTCTTTCACTCTGGTTTAGGGTGGTTCCAGAGTCACAAAAGCAAACTTTACCCTGCTGAAGCTAATGGCCCTGGAGTCGTGAAAATACAGTAAGCAGTAAGAAAGTAATGCCTTTAAAGGGCAGCTCAGAGCATCATCTGTCCATCCATTCTGTCTCCATATAGTTGTGAGCCTATGTTGTTGCAAACAGTGTTGTCATTCCTCATGTATGCAGACTTCTTTTTCACTTTCCTTCATTTCTAGGTGCTGTTGCCATTTATTTTGAATTGTTTCTTGTTGCCACTGAATCAAGTTGCACTTTTAGCCGGTCTTTTATTTCTGACTCTATCTCTGTAAAAATACTTGAAAGAATTCCAAATTTTAATTCAGAGTTTGCTTACATTTTTTTCCTGTAGTAGTTATGCTTATAACTTCCTTTGGTCTGGGGAAACAAGTTATTCTGAATTATCAGCCGTATGGATGGAGATCTCTTGTTTACTATCTTGTGATATATCCTACTTGGTACCACTAGTACATTACAAGTTGGAGAAAGAAGTCTCCTGATTTTGTCATGCTGTTTCTGTGCACTCACAGTGTGCTCAATTGGAACCAAATGTCTTTTTACCAGCACTCTTCCTTTCTGTTGTTGGTTGTTAGTTTAGTATCCTCCTCGCTGATTCAACTCCAGAGATTAACCTTTTGCCATCCTCACAGATGCATGTAGTCTCCATGCTGCAGCAGAATGTGTGCTCAGTGTGTGGCAAGTTTATGTTTGGCACTGATCATATATTCAACAGTTTTTCTTCAGTATTTTCTGCCTTTGCTAACTCTGAGAGGATCTGTAAGTATGCCACTAGGACTTCCTCTTCCTGGATTGTCAAAATCTTCTATAATCTGTAGTTTCTCTGCAGATAAATAGTTTGACTATGTTTCATCACACAGCTTCATAATTTCTGTCCAAAGCTTGGGTTTGCTACGAGGAATCGATAGGCAATTGCTGTCCTTGTGTACTTTGCTGATGATTCTTTTCATTCTCAGGATGCTCGAGGAGTCTGCATTGATACAACCACATTGCTGCATGTGGCTGGATCCGTTACCTCTGCTCCCTTTGTCTTTCTCTTAGACTTTTCCAGGCACATCTCTTCCCATCTTTTTTGCTGGAGCCCCGTGTCACCATTGGCTACATATGATCTGTCCACTTCCTTAATTTTTGGGCTCTTTGTTTTCATTGCTGTCAAGCCAGGCTTGTGTCATTAGTTTTGCAACAGTTCATGACCTTGCCCCAAACATAGCATCTCCAAACCGCTAATTTTCTCCCATTGAAAACTTAGATTTTGTGCTTTTCTTCCTTCAGCAAGGAACTTGGTACACCCAATCCAGTACTCAATAGTTACTCTACCTTTATCAACTGAGGAGGGCTGCACTTAAAATAGTGAGGAGGCTTTTTGAACTCATTGCAGAACTCCTGATGTGACAAGGGACTTTATGGCTATAAGCAGAGGCCCCATTCAGTCCCCCAGTGGGCAGGGAGATAGTCTCATGAGCTGTGTGTCAAAATTATTTTATATCCAAGCATCACAAAACATGTCTGTGGGAGAGCTGAGAGAAGGGGGAACTCCAGGAGTGATTCATGAACAGGAGATGGCAATTTGACCCCAGCTGGGTTTGCAAGCTGCAGCTTCTTGGAAATGGTATGAAACTTCAAGGGCATTCATCACTCTAGCTGTGAAACTGTTTTTGTTTAAATACACAAAAAAAGGCACCCAAAGCAAAATTTTATCTGCTTCTAACAATAGAGCACAACACTCGCTGCTTTGTCCACTGAAACCTCCTTCTCTGAGGATCTTATAGCTGTTAATGATACAGTATGCAGAGGGCTGATAGCAAGAGCTGTAGCTTTTTGAAATAAAAAGGCATGTTTCTGCTACTTCACCAAACTTTTGTTACTAGGAAGGATGTGAGAAGTAGTTTGTCACAGGCAGTCAAGGAAAACAGCGGTAATTTTCTGAATTCTGTTAATAATATGCAACTTCTAGTTAGGAAATAAACTTTTAGTCAAGAAGTAATTTTCACCTGCCTCAGAACAAAATATCAGTTGTAGGGATGTGTTACTTAGAGTAATCTCAGAATAAGAGTAGGTTGTAACTTAAAGCCAGTCAAAGCTTACTTGAGATGTTAGGAATATAACTACTCGTTGCTAGCACAAATTGAAAAAATAAAGCTTTTAGAAATATATATGAGATAAATTTAAAAATACTAATTAAATAAGAAACTGAACTCTTGGAAGGAGCTCTGATTAGACTCCAGTATCACAAATAAGGAACCAATTACAGCTTTGATTCTAATGAGTCTAGTGGTGGTGTGTCAAGTCTGAGTCATGTTTTTTTCATTTACTTAATTCTCTTCTACACTTTTAAGCTGATGATTGATTGTTAAACTAGTGGCTTAGGCTTCCCTTCTTTTCAGGCATTTTTCTTTATAAAAAAGCTTAGTAACTCATTTTTGTTTAACTTAAGGCAAATGTGGTTTACCTGCCCATCATCTGCAGTAAGACAGTATGATGACCTCTGTATATGATGGCAACCAATAACCATTTCTGCATAACCCTTTAAGTCTCAGTGGAATATTTAAATGGTTACACTTGAATTATTAGTTTGTTTTTTTTTTTTTTTACTTTCTAGGATATTTCAAATAATTCATTGCACATTTTTCTAATCTCAGCTTCTGTGTTCACAGTTTCAGGAGTCACTAAACTGATGAACTCTCTCCCTCTCTCCTTGAACCTTTCTCACATGGTTTATGTGGGTAAATGTTGAGGTAGCTCTGGAAATTCAGATTAATTTGTGTTAGTGTTGCCTAAAGTCTCTCTTGATTGTCCTACTCTCCCTTCTCCAAGGATTGTGGGACCAGTTCATGTCATCTTTTCAAAATGTTACTGATATGACTGTGTATCTCAGTGTGTCTGGGGAGATACAAGTTTTCAGTTTTGAAGAAGTCATAGATAGTTTATGATCATGGTAAGGAAGAGTTCTAACTCTGTCTGGACAGCCAGCTTTTGTCATTTGGATTAGTGGTTGCTCCTAGTTGCAGTAGGCAAATACAAAGAATTACCTTCGAGTGTTGTGGAGCATGTGTGTTGTCCTGCCTCTGATCTGTAAGACTGTATAGGCATCCATAGGTTAGATTTTTGGATATACCTCAAACTGTGATGAGTTTTGGATGTAGAAGGCCCTCCACAAAGAAGGCTCTGATGAGCACCTTGCTGTTTCATGGAGGAGTTTCACATTCAGCAGCATCACGAAGCTGGTGAAGGGTCTGGAGCACAGGTCTTACGAGGAGTGGCTGAGGGAACTGGGGTTGGTTAGTCTAGAGAAGGGGAGGCTGAGGGGAAACCTTATCACTCTCTATGGCTACCTGAAAGGAGGTTGTAATGAGGTGGGCTCTGGCCTCTTCTCTAAAGTAACAAGTGATGGGACAAGAGGAAACAGCCTCAAGTTGCACGAGGGGAGGTTCAGGATGGATATTAGAGTGGTCAGGGATTGGAACAGGCTGCCCAGGGAAGTGGTGGAGTCACCATCCCTGGAGGTGTTCAAGAAACGTGTAGATGAGGTGCTTAGGGACATGGTTTAGTGAGTTAGGTGGTGTTGGGTTGATGGTTGGACTTGATGATCCTTGAGGTCTTTTCCAACCTTAATGATTCTATGATTCTATGATTTTCTTCTCTGTAATAATTCAGGATATCCTGACTGGGTCAAGCTGATGGCTGTGTCTGAACCCATATTTTGGCTGGATCGTTCGGAGACTTTTCTAGGAATGAAGTTTGTGGCAGCATGAGGACTGCATTAGCTCATATTGGCTGTTAGAAATTTCTATTTTTTTTGGCCATCTTCTCTATTTTCTGGACAGCAACAATAAATTGAGACAAAGAAACTTTCTGATGAGTTTATCTTTGTAAGGTAGTGGACATTTATATGAAACAGCCTGATCTTTCCCCTGGGGCTTTGGGTTATAAACAGGTTGAAAAGCGTTGAGATGCCTGACTGGCTCAGTTTCTGATGCAACAGATTGGCTTTCCTTATCTTTTAGTTTTCTTCTGGCATTGAAATCTCCGAGTTGATAATCTGACTGATCTCCCTTGTAATTTCAAATAGGAATTTTGTAATCAAGCTACCTGAACTGTCCTGGTGCCAAGCAGCTGTCCTCACAAAATGTTTGCTCTCTTGCAGACTGTCTTCTCTAAGGGATTTCTGGATGTTTGGGTTTTCTGGTTTTTTTCACTGTTTGCTTTGGTGATCTTTGGTATCCTTGAGGTGTTTTTTTTTCTGAGAACAGAAATCCTTTTTTCTGTCATGGTTCAAGATGAATATTAATAAAGTTTTGCCACTTAGGAGCTCTGTTCAATATCTGCCTGTGAAGTCTCTACTTGACACTTCAAGTGGCTGCCTGATATACACAGGACCTGACTATAATTTTTCTGTTAGAAGAGAAAATTAGCAGTAGGTACAGGCTGGGGTTGTTCAGTTTTGCTGCACACAGTAAGATACACTGGGCCTGAAGTTGCTCCTTTCTCAGCTTTTTCATGTCAAACTTGCTGTTACCAGGGAAGCAAGGGAAGAGTTGCATTCCTGCCTGTCAATATGTTCCACTTTCTGTTAAGTTTCTCTTGTTACAAGTTTTTAGGCTCTTGTACATGCAAATGTGCACAATTACAGTCAGTGCCCTAGCCCCTATGTTTTCCATCATTCCTTACAAAAGGACGCATCTTAGGCAAATATATTAGATAGGGAACCTCTCTGCAAGGGAGGGTTTGCTTCTGTAATTGTGTCTGTTAGTTTTATTGAGGTCCATGATCGCTTATCTGTCAAAGACAGATTTGGTCGTAGACTTTGAGTAGGCTTCAGTTGCCTGTATTCTGGCATTTAGTGAAGTCTGAGACACAAAGTTATCCTGTCTAGTATTCAGCTGCCACTCAGCTGTGTGATTTAGCTAATCCTAAATTAGAAGCCTACTTGTTGATCACCTTGAATAACTCCCTGGGTCTGCTGGCGGTGCTGACTAGTGGTGTAACACACTTGTTTAAACACATACGTTATTGCCATTTCATTGCCTTTTCCTCTGAACCATCCGCCACATGCAGGGTCAGATGTGGCATGGGTCTTCTGCTTGTTGAAACGGCAGCTGATGGAATATGCAGGTATCCAGATGGGATATTTTAGGACATCTCAAATGGTGCTGGTAAACCATGGGTGGATTACTGAGTTCCATACTGTATTTCCTTTGACTCCAGTGGGAATTTAGATGCCTTGCTTATATTTGGAAACCTGAATTATAGATGTCTTTGATCCTTACCTGAATCCTCATAGCTCACTGTAAAGCAGTGTTATATGTTACACAGTAACTGTTCCATTGTGAGATACCCTGTGCATGTAGATGGCCTTGTAGATCACATGTTTTTCATATGAGTTACTTGTCTTTTGCAGTGGCTTAGTCAATTTACCACATGCAAAATGTTTGTCTATTGCATTTGTTTGCTCTGTGACATATACTATCTATTTCAAGTTGTGTTAATCTTATGTCAATTGCAGGGCGAGCCTTTTCTGTTCTAGCCCCCTTACTAACACACCATAGTTAAATGGCAACAAAAATGCCCACCTGTGGCCATTTTGTTGATGGAGAAAAATCTTAGGTTTTAGTACTTGATTCTGTAATTAGTTACCTTATTTGTCTGGTGTGGTTTTGTTTAGAAATTTGTTTTATTTTCAAAGTTACACAAAGCTATTGTAAAGAGAGTTGTTAGAGAAGGACTGAATTGGTGACAAATGTAAATATTGTGTATTCCCAAGTAACAATAGTCTGGGCATTGATTTAGAGAATCATATGCTTCATGTAGTATATTGGATCAGCATAGTATTGGAGATTAGGGAACCAATGTAGTTTCACGATGAAAGAAATGATCAAGATGAAGCAGTTTCTGTCTCAGTCTTGGGAGTCTTAAGTCCTTTTTTTTGTTTGTTTTAATGTGCTTGTCCTGTGTAGTAATTCAAAAGGGAAGTTGAACTGTCTGCTGTTTGAAGAAGTGACTGAAAATGATGATGAGTGTGGATTTTTAATCTGCTCAATTTCCTACCTTTTTTTTTTTTTTTTCAAAAATACCTTCCTGCCTCTCCTCAGAAAGCTTCTTACTGATTGTATATATGAGTTTGCAAAGTATATTCCTCTGTGGATGATAATATCCCTGCAAAAGCAACTTCTTTGTTTTCTGGAAGTGTGATAAGATTTGATACTCTGACCTGATGTTCGCTGCAGCTGCCTGACCCTGCCGTGCCTTCCTGGGGGTTTATCTGCAGCAGTCTTCTGCTCCAGTCCAAGAGCAAAAGAAACTGTAAGAAACAGTAGTGTTCAGTCAGTCCTCAGGGGCTGCGTTTAGCACTGAGCAAGTAGGGGACCCTTTCTGTAAGCCTTGCAGCTCCTTGGATTTTGAGTCTCTAATATTCTGTGTCATTTCACTTTCCCCTTTGTGTGCATTTTTAGCTTTGACTGAGAATTATTTTGTCAAACTAACCAAAATAGGAATTAGTGATGTTTTTTTCTGTCTTATACTTCAGAAGGTAAAATGCTTTTAAGGCCTAACTTCATTTGCTGTCATGTATTACTTAGTTGTTAATTAGCCTGTAGCGATGTTCAGGTTTCCACTGAAATTAAGATTTCCTAATATAAGACACTGTGATAAAAAATACAAGTCACAGGTTTATTAAATCATCGGGGATGAAATGCTGGCTTTTATGTGGAACAGTGTGAAGGAGCTGAACTTCGGTGTATAGTTTGACAGCGAAGCTAAGCTGATGAGCAGGAGTTGAAAGGGCTGCTTCCTTGCACCCACTCCAGATCAGGACTTTATGGCCCTGACTGTCCAGACACGGACACTCCTCTGGTCTTCCTCCTGAGCTGCGTGTAAGCTGGTTCAGTGAGGGAAATGCACAGAAAAGTATTAGCTTTTGCTGGAGTGGAGAGGGCGTGAGTTTGTCCCCTGCTGGGCTAGCAAGTCATCAGTTTGGCTGTTGGCAAACCAGCCTTAGTAAGCAACACATTGATGGAGGAGCAAATGGGGAGGACAAACAGTAGAGACCAGCAGTAATGTATGTGTATATATATATATATAGTCCCTTGCAATTTCATGTGTAGGTTGTCAATTTTGCCTATTTAAAATGTATAAATAAGATAAAATTTCTTAGTAATTCTAGACAGTCATCTGCTGACTGTTGCTTTAAGTCATGCAGTTCTTTAACTGCTAGGGTGTGGCTATCTCGTTATTTGATTTTATAGAACAGAAAGGATTGAATTAACAGCTGCACTGAGGGTAATGCAGAGCTGTGTGTTTTCTGTCATCCCCAAATAAGCTGCTAGATATAACACAATAAAAAGAGTTCTGTAATACTTTGTATATTAACGTACATATATATATAAATATTTACCATAAATGTGAGAAATGGCACACAAGAAATATGTTTTCCCCTTTGACAGTTTTGTATGCTTTTGTGTAACTGAGTGAATTAAGTGATATCAGGAGAAAAGAAGGAGAATGGAGAGTTTAATGGAATTCTAAGGCTAAAACTAAAACCAAACCCTCCTTGGTTAGGAAGCTATTAACTCTGTTAGGGTTCTGTGACTTGGGACTTTACAGGAGAATTGCATTAACAAGCTGCTAACCAAAGCAGAGGTTGGTCTGGAAAAAAACCTTGAGATGCTGCCTGCTTAGACACTGCATCCAGTCTATTGTAGCTGTTCCTGTACCTTTCAATATTTTCATTAATGATCTGGATGAAACAGTACACTTACTAAATTTGTGGATGCTATAAAGGAGGCTTGGAGGAGACTGCAGACATTTTAGAACTAGAATTAGAATTCAGTGTGATGTTGAAAAATTGAAATGATTGTATTTTTCTTTTTGCCTTTTTTTTTTAATAAGGGAATTCAAGGAAAAGGAGCACAAGTCTCGTTATCTGCAGAACAGTCAGATTAACAAACAGCACAGGCTAGAACTTGCTGGGTAGCAAGTCTGCAGAAAAGGACCTGGGATCATTAATGTGATCCTGTTGTGAAAAAGAGAATGTATAAGCAGAAATATTGAGTATGTGAGATACAAGATATGTCAAGTAATTTTTCTTACTCAGTAGTGGCTAGCCCTCAGTTTGTTACCTTTGTAAAGCACTTCACAAATACACAGTATGTGCCATGTGTTACATACTCGTTGTACACAGGTTAGTTTCTGTACATTGGGCTGTAAGACGGAGCAATGAGAACATGTGGTAGCACCCTACTGCGTGCATGCGTTTTCACTTTCTGCACAGATGAAGTCCAGTCTTCTGTTTCAGCTGTTCAGGTCACTAGCTTCTCCGACTGTTGGTTTTCCATACAACAACTTGTGTTTCAGGTCAAGCATTGCTTTTTCAGTTTTTCCACATTGTGAAAGTGTGTTTAACTTGAACACTCATTGTTCGTGTTTTCCACCTTCTGTGCTGTCTTGTCTTTACTTATTCAATTAGTGTGACATATTCTAAGAATCATTTCACCTGAGCATTTAATTCATATCTTATGTCATAAGATCTAAGGATTTAATGTGATTCACGTTCCAGAAAAGTAAAATAAATTATATTAATCAGAAAAAATGAAAGTAATTCTTTATGTTGTTTGGTGCTTTTTAGCATGACACAAGTGTATTCACAGTTGTTAAAAATACTCTGTAAATATAACTAAATTAATGTCATGTTTCCTGACTTATGAGAAAAATGAATTGACTATTTGACAGCAATATTTAAACTTTAAAATGAGAGGCAGTTTTGTTTTACTGTTTTGATAACTTTGTTTTGGTTTGGTTATTTTTAGTGTGAGAGGAAAATTCACACCTTATACATAGTTTAACAAGAAAGTTTATACCAACTGTTTAATGAAACCTGTGTAATTGCCTACGTACAAAGTGCTTTCAAAAGCATAAATGAAGTAAAATGCAATTATGGTATATTTAGATCCCTTGGAGTGCCTGCTATAGCATTTGTAATACAGCAGTGCAGGCTGGAGTAAGAGAGGAGAAAACATTGCAGCACTGTGAGCTCTGGAATGTACCTTTACAAAAACGGCAGCGCTGCGGCTCCCGGACTTCGACTGGGGAGACATGTGTGATTAGGAGTGAAAGATCTATCGTTGCTGTGATGTCTCGGCGTGGCAGCTGGCGGTTCGATGAAGACACAAAGCTGGCAGTTCAGCTTTCTCACAGAGACGCTGGCGCCTGGACCCGCTGCCTCGCATCCAGGGGGGCTTCTCTGGAGACACTGGGGCGTAGCAGTTCCCTAGGTGTGAGTGGGGTTAGCCACCTGAAATCAGGTGTGTGGCCTTGCTAATCATGTCCAGAATATCCTAAGAAATTGTCCTTTTTGTATCTGACAGATTTTTCAGAAATATCGACATAAAAGATGTACAAATATTTCGATTATATAACTGCATTTAATTTCTGACCAGCTTAGTGAAATCTGGCTCCCTCAAGCCCTGAATTTTGTTGTGTAGTAGGAAACTGGTCTGTGCTTGTGGCTGGAAAGCCTCAAAATGTTTTTGCTTCACTGTTGACAAAATAGTATAGCACTGGTATATATGTAAAATACGTAAAGAAAAGCTGGAGCATGTAAGTTTTCTCCCCTTTTTGTGGTTGCATCAGAGATTATTTGCTTGGTAATGTGAAAATGACATGACAGCACCATATCAACTGTATTCTCTCTGTTGTCTCTCTATTAGTGGCTTTTTAGAACTGATTACAAATTTATTATCTTCACATCTGATGTACTGACGACTTAGTCCCTACAATTAGGTTTACCTCTTGGGCATCTTTGTTTATGCAGATTAATTTACAAGATATAATTTCTTGTAGAAGTTCTTCAGCTTTAGATATATAAGAAAACTAATAAAAGAAGCAAACCGCAACATGCAAGTTATGATTGTATTCTGATTTCACAGTTTAATTTCTTACATAATTTATTGTTGGATAAAGAATGTCTTTTTTCTCCTAGACTTTATTTTGTTAATCTTTACAGTTCCTTGATACTATTATCAAACTGACTTTTTATCCTTAATAGAAAAGGTTCAATCCTACAAAATATCCCAGCAATAATATAGGAGCTATAAGTATACTTCATAAACCACATGATTTTATTTGGTTATTAGTAAGTTATCTTTTCTTGAAAAGAAGAATAATCTTTCAAAGTACTGAAAGCTGAAAGGATAATCCACAACTCAGGGCCCGAGAACAGGTGTTCGGTGGTATCTCCTGCAGTACTGTGTGAGTGGTGGCTTTCTCTTACTCATGGCTATAAGCTAAAATGCTGTAAGTACTCTAAGGAGTTTCACAAACTTTAATTATTGTGATGATATTTCATTTTATGTTGGTTTAATTTCAAAGATGTATAATAAATATGGCCTGATTCTGCCATCATTGACTTTGATGTTTATGATTAAGAAACTTTTTGAATTCTTTCTGTTCTTTACTAATATATTTAAAATCGGAATTAAATGTGTAGTATGCAGAACAGTTCTACAGCTATACATGCTCTCAATCTTTGTTAGGCCCTTCTAACAATACTGCTGTATTGTATGATCTTTGCTGTTAAGTGACAGTAGAATTTTTACAGTCTGAATTTAGTGTTTTTGAATACATGAAGCATTTGAATATATCTCAGCTAACTGCATACGTATCTTTAAAATCTGTCACTGTTAGCATTTTGCTTAGGATATTTATGAAAAGGCCAAGTGATTGCATCTCAGCTTCCTTTTTACTTTTGCCTTTCCAGAGATTTAAATCAGTCATCTGTCTCTTCTCCAAAGCACAGAGTCACAGTAATAGGATTTATTATTTTCATTATACTAGTACAACTGTGCTAAAGTAGCTGCACTCTATGGTATATCAAGTGATTTGGATCTTAATCCAGCAATACTGTCCCTCTGAGTAGAGATACTTGGATATTTTTTTAATGGATTGGCGGGGAGGGTGGCAAAAATACTGATGTAATCAAAGAGTTTTTATGTAGTTGTACTTGTTTCAGTAAGACCTTAGTTAGAAAGTTTTTCAGGTGTTGGATGGGATTTTTGCTTAGGAAGAGAGAATTACCCCAGCAGAAGTAGCAAAGGGCTTAGGAGAAAGGGTGGTGGAGGAGACCTCGGCTTCTGTCCTCCTCTGCCTTAGCCAGGGGGACCAGAGCTACTGCTGGGAGAGGTCCCAGGTCCCAAGGCTATTTGTTGACTGTTACAGGATTTGTCTCTCTATTCACTCTATACAGATCATATCATGTGTATGAACCCTAAAGAAAATACAGTCTGTGTCCCTGCTACTGAATAAATTACATCATCCTGTTTGCTTCTGATGCCAAAAGGCAAAGCCCAAGACTTTACCCAGAAGGACTGGGAATGACTGCCTGCTCACTTATTTGGGTGGATGGGGTGCCTGCTGGCCTCGGAACTGCTCCTGTGTGGTTTTTGGAAGAGTTTTTTGTTTGTAGCCAAGTTTTTGCTGAGGAGCATATTCTCAGTGAATAGCATGAAAGAGCTGTGCCCTGACCCTAGTTTGTTTATGAGTGTAGACTTAACCAGAGTACAGGCATCGGTAATAAAGAAACTCATTTGGGCAGATGGAGAGAGATAATTAGTACCTGGCATATTCCAGGTAAATGCTTTAGGCACTGGATTAAAGGCTAGTTTACGAAACCCTGGTACCTGTGCTAGTAATTTATACAAGGATTGAAGTATTCCACCTGTTGACTGGATAAGCAGTGATTTTTCAGAATTTACTTCTTTTGTGTTTTTTGTTTTCTCTTATTTTTTCTATTTTCTAGTTTGGTAACAGACAGGAAAAAAAAGATTTTATTTTGTGACCTTATTTGGTATTTTGTGTGCAGTTTACTGGAAGAAGTACTGCAAAACATTGCTATGACAGTTTATTGCAAATACATCCTTTCTTGAAGAAATTGGCAGGTGCTGATCTCATCTGCAGAATAATTATATGGAATTTTATTCTAGAATTATCATTCTTTGTTCTGTATTTTAGGCAAGGTCACCCCATAGTTGAGCAACAGAACCTGGAGTCAGGCTGTATAGGCTCTTCTCTGGTGATGTTCTTTGGCTGTGAGCTGTGTTTCTCTGTGCAACAGTTTGGAAGTAATTTTTGCAGAGGCATGACTTTTGGGGATAGTTTTGTGTTGCAGATCCAGGAGAAAAAAAGAAATCTCAGTAATATCACTACCATTATTTGACATACAAAATGCAGAGTGCCCTGCTCATAATAATTTGTTTATTGCAGTGATAGGTAATGGCACAAGTTAAGATGCAGACTACAGCAAACCTGTCTGGACCTACCATGTCCCCTATGGTGCTACCCCTACCAGTTACAACTACAAACACATTGGGTCTGCCGTCCTCAATGAACGGATCCATTTCGGAAGCAGCTGCCAGCTGCACCAATCCTACCACCGGCCTTGTGGATCCTGCGCCTTCTAGCAACTCACCAGGTAAGTTGGTTCAGGTATATTTTCTTTAGTGTTCAAATTAATCTTTTCAATGACTTGTTAATTTTAGAAAAAAAAAATTAGGTCTTAAAGACGATTAATATTTAAAAAAAGTTCTGTAGAAAAATAGTTTGGATAAACAGACTGTTCACTAAGTTAAGTTTCTTTAACTGATCTCAGGCTTCCAGTTAAGCGTTGGTCAATAATATAAAAGCTCAGAAAGGAACATGTCTGTTTTGTCAGGTTCTGAGTGTATCTTTTATAGAGAAGTTTTAGTGGTTCAGGAAGGCCTCCAAGTGTATTTCTCTTCCCTAGAACAGAATGTCTTCAGAGCGCTTGGCAGTATTCGGTGTTTCCTTTGTAGCCTAATAAAGGCTGTAGTTCCTATCCTGAACTGGGCATAAAATACAGAAAATTTATCTTAAAAAATTAAGCAAGAAATGACAATGTGTGTTAGGAATAAACACAAAAAATGTTGAAAAAGAAATAGCAGAAGGCTAAAAAATAGTAAGACAGCATACATAAAGTAAGTAGTATAAGAAAAGCTGAACAAAATCCTTAAAGAGGGAGGAAAGGTGTTCTTTGGGATTGCTCTGAGAGTTACTCCATTGTTGTGAGAAAAGTCTGAAACACTGGGAAGAAGCAGGCAGAAGCAAGTGGGGAGCACAGGGTTTTATCTGCTATATTTGTCTTGCAATCCTTGTGCTATCTACTTCTGCTTCAAAGTGTTGAGAAACCATTTTGAAAGTGTACTCACATCCTGGAACCAGTATACTCCTGACAGTAAATTTTGGTGACATAGAAAAAGTAGTATATGCATATGTCCTCCTACACTGTCATCTGTTATAGACACATTTTGGAAAGAAATAATGGTATATTTTTAAATTGCATGTAATCAAAATAGTTATTGTGAAATGCATGTTCTCATATGATTAATACGTAAATGGTATTTAAACGTATTTAGCATATATGAAAAAAACTTTTTAGCCATAGTATTTTCTTTTCTAAGCATGCTGCTGCTTTTGCAAAGCTTTGCAAAGTTGTGAAGAATACATTTCTCCACAAAAACTTTACATATTCTTTATATACAGCTCCTCTCCAAGATAACATGGCAAACCCCAAAGAGAAAACTCCAATGTGTCTGGTAAATGAGTTAGCCCGTTTCAATAGAATTCAACCCCAGTATAAGCTTCTGAATGAAAGAGGGCCTGCTCATGCCAAGGTAAGGTCACAGTTCCAGGTGATGAGCCGTACCTTAAATGCTGAACAGATAATGTCATGGGCTGGACGAGTGTGCTTGTCAAACATAACCATGTTTCTGCTGTAAGGGGTTTCTTACTCTTATTTATTTTGCTTTTTTTTTTTTTTAATGCTTTTAGAAAGTATGTCTGTGTTGCTGTTGAAGCCCTGTAGACCGTTTTGTATCTTACTTTGACTTCCACCTCTGAGTTTATGTTCGTTGGTCTCTATAAAGACCTTGTGAAGCTCTTCCCAGGGTATCAACACCCTTTCTTAATTGTTCTGGAACATACTTTTTTAAGCTGCATGAATTCTTCTCCCCAGTGTGCCTCTGATAACTGCCTCTGCGTTTGTTTCATGGTAGTGCAGGTGACGACAAAGCTAGTTTGTGTCATTTTTTAAAGTTCTTACTGATATGATTCTGTGTGCATAAAGTTGGTTGCATTGATACTGTACCTTTGGATTATGCGTTATAGGGCACAAACTTTATTATTGTTCTCTCTTTTAAATTCTATGCAACTTTAAGATTTACAGTGACATTAAGACTCCTAATACGATTACAGCATTAAAGTTTCTAGTGAACTGACACTTAATTCTGGTCAGTTCTCACATCAATTTGGATATCCAACTTAATTTCAGAAGTAAAAATTAGGATGTTTTCAGATGATAGGGAACACAGAGGGATATTCTCATGACAATAATTTTCAGGCGTAATTTTGAATTTCTTCCCTAGTTAGGAGCAATCTGGGAGAGGAGAAAAAAGCCTGTAAAACTCTGAGAGAGAAAATGGCGTAATTAAAGCTGCTTTGTACTCAGTTTTCCTAGAGTGGCAAAACTGTGTGAGACACGAGTGGAACCACACTGCAGATTAGTAACAGTTTCAGCTTGTGGGCTGTCTGCCCACCGTTGCCCTCGCTGTGTTTCTCGGTGGCACGTGATGTTGTCAGCTAGTGTGGAGTTGATGCAAACCACTGTCCTTCTGGTTTGGCTGGTGTTCATGCATCCTTTATGCTGGTGGAAATCATGTCAGCAGGTGCAAGGCTGCTGAGAATCAGCAAGCCTACAGGATCCCTCATTGCATATGGAAATTGTTCTTCTCCTTCCTGTAATTGTTTGGCACCACAGGATACACTGGTTGGTGGGCTTTAGGTTGCAGCATATTAAATCTGTTGTGCTTTCTGTAACTTCTCACTATTGTGTTGTAGATTTGTTTTGTTACCTTTTATCCATTATTGTGAAATGAGAAGTGCTTTGGTTGTACTAGAAGGTGTGGTTTTGGCTGTTCATATTCCTCCACAGTAAAGAGATTTAAGTTACGTTACATTCATACTCTACTTTAAATTCTATCAGGATAAGAAGTAGCTCACATATATTTGTTATTATTTTTAAAGAAACTAATATAATTGAAGTGACTTGTGCCTGCATTACCTGCACTTTTGAAAGCCAGATTTCCAATGGATGTCTTAATTTTTCAGTTTTTCAATTTACCTCTTAATATTTTTAATTACACTCATAGTGGTCAAAAAAAAAGATATGTGTTCTGTAGACTAGTTGTTACTCAGAAGAATATTCAGTCTAATTTTGACCCGTGCAGCAAATGAGAACAGCAAAGGAGTGAAGGGAATGAAGAACAAGGGTACTATTAATAAGGTTATGCAGACTTGTGTACCTTTGACCTATGAAAAGCAGAGACATTGAAATTATTATGACTGTGTTAGCAGTTTAGTATAATGTCTTGCTCATAATATGATGATGTAACTGATAGAATACGTGAAACAGACTGGAGTTTGTCCTAGAAAGCATCACCTGAAGGATGCAATGCTGCTGCTGCTGTTTGTTGTTTAAGGAGCATCTCATGTTGCTTTCCTCCTACACATACTCTGTTCCTGTCCACTGGTGGTTTTCATGATTTTCAGAGACGTGCTCTACAAGACATGTCTCTACAAGACAGCTGTCTGTGTTGTAACCACAAATGCTAGTAAATTTTTATGTCCTTTTTTCTAGGTGTCTCTGGAAAAGTAAATTTTGACAATTGGGGTGAAATGGGAAGCTAGAAACAGTGGAGCTGGGAGGGGTTAGCTGAGTGCGGTTAGGGTTTCTAGGAGCCTGCCCTCCAGGTGGACTCTTCACCGTAAGAAAAATCAGGAAGCCTTTGTTGGCATAAACACCACTTTGAGTACGTTAGTCAGATTCATAATTTCATCTGTGCTTCTGTATCAATGGCATCTCAGGAGACAAATTTGAAAGAAACAATGGCCAAAAAAAAGTGAGTGGTGGTACAGAGAAGAGGGAAGGGGATAAAGGACATAGCACTTCAAAAGACCAGGAAGGAGGAAAGTCCTATATGCAGAAAAAGTGAGGAGGAAAGAATTGCCAGAGCCAAGGGAGGCTGACTTTATGAACACAGCGGAGTGAAGACAAGCAGAAAGCACGGTGGCCTTTGCATTTCCACTCTCTAGCCATCAGGTAACTTAGGTTGGATGTAAGGAATACGAACTTCCTCAGAAAATTGGTCAGCAATGCCTCTCAATCTGTAGCAGAACTGCCAGCTTGGGTCTGGCAGAACTTGAGTACTTCATTGGCTGCTTCAGATTTTGGTTGTAGGCAATTTTATTCCTTTAATTAAATTCCCACCTACTACTGTGTGTGGTTTTTTGCAGGTATTTTTTGTCGTATGGGCTAAGTGAGAAGGTTAGAGCTCTGGCTATAGAAATTTACTGACCAGCTCTTTATTATGTTGAATTCCTGTTCATTGCTCTAAGCACTCTGAGGAGTGTTGTGGGTAGATAAGTAGCCTTTATGCATTCTATTTTTATTGAAATTTAAGATTATGCTCCTCCTATAAAAATACTACGATGATACTTTCTTGCAAAATATAAAATGTATAAACTCCAGATCTAGAAATCAAATTTCTGTTATTTTAGTAATAAGGATGTATGTTTATAGATAATTTATATAATTATAGGTAGTTAGCTCTAATACCCAGCTTAGCTTTCAGGTGGGGGTAGGGTTTGACAGAATGAAAAATTCAGAGATTTCTCTCTTCCCCTTGTATGTGAGGAAATTGTCATGACTGCTGTGGAAAAAAATGACACGGCGATAGGAACTGTGATCTGGGGGCTTGCACTGTGCTTCTGGAAATTACAGTGGGCCAAACCTGAAGCCTGTAGTTAAAACACAAGTGTGTATAGCATTCAGTTCACATGCATCGTGTGCGTGTGTATAGGGCTCAGTTGGGAGGCACACACAGACTTGTGTTCAAACGCTTGGTTGCAATTACATAGTAAATTAAAATATATGTAAAGGCAAATGTAAAGGTGGTCCATCATGCCTATCTCTAGATGTCTGGGCCTTGACCTAGCATGTTTAAATAATTTTAAAAGTTAAAGAGCACTAATACGTAGATTTCTTTATGTTGCCTCAAGTAAGTTAGTCTGTTTTCTGAGGCAGATATATCTTAGTTTACTGTATGTATCTGGCTATTAAATCCTGCCTTATATGTATGAAACTGATAGGATAAGAACTGAATGGTTTTTTCCATTTCTCCTCTAGTTCTTAGATGCTCAAATTTAAACAGAACAAGTACATATGATACAGAAGATAGAGTCTAAGATGTTAAATATGCATTGAGTTTTATCTTTATGACTTGCACAGCATAGATACTGCTTGAAATAATCTTTTATTGCAGATTTTGAAACATATGCCTTTTATCAGTAGGATTCTTTGCCAGTTTTCTGCAGGTAAAAGTGACTAAATATGTTCAAATGTGTGAAGAAATGTGGTCTTAACTGACCTTTATATAGTTTTCCAAGAGCAGAGTACCAATTTGCACTTATTATTACTTGGTTTAAATAGTATTCTGTTCTTTGATACTTGTCATTAACATTGTATTATTTTACTTTGTCATTTAAAAGGCCAAATGTTGCCCGCTGATACAGACCACTGGTCTCTGTAGGAATCAGATATGTGGTATTTGGGAGTTGAATATAGTGGAAAGAGAACACAGTTTCTCTTCAGCCCTGGAAGTTTTTACACAGATTGGTCTAATCCACAGTGATAATATTGCCAGTGTTTACCTATTCTTTGTCTTTGAAGATGTTCACAGTGCAGCTGACTCTTGGAGAACAGACCTGGGAAGCTGAAGGAAGCAGTATTAAAAAGGCCCAACATGCTGCTGCTAGTAAAGCATTGAATGAAACTACCCTTCCCAAACCAACCCCTAGACCACCCAAAAATAATGTTAACAATAATCCAGGTATGACATTTTCCTCTATGTGTTAAATCTTGTTGAAGTGTTGGAATATTATACCACTAATAAATGCATTTAACACGATATAAGTTCAGTTGGAGGGCGATAATCAACATAGCTGTCTTATAGGTATGATAGTGTAATGAAGAACCTCTGGTGGGTTTGCACAGGAGAATTTCTAATGTGCATGCCAAAAATGGTTGAACTGTAAGTGCATATATGATTTAGATAAGGCCTGGATGTATACACAGTGATGGTATGTGATCAAAGGCAGACAGGACAAAACCAGATTGAACTGACTATTATTACCATAGTAAAATATATTTCCCAAAGAGTTATTTTGGCTATTTTTTCCAATGAAATTGGAAACGTTATCTGGCCCAATCCTGTGAATTTGTATCTGTGATGTAAATAAAAGTTCAGGGTTTGGCTTGAGAACTCTGACAGGTAATTTCCTGGATTGTGAGTTTTATTCATAGCAACCTGTGCTTTTGAAAAGCTTTTAAATGGCTTTAGAAACTGATGTTTGAATCAATAGAAATAATGGCTATTGGTGTCTTGCATACTTCATTTCAAGGTATTACCTGTGAGTTGTCTTCTATGCATGCAACACATTTTCAGGTTCACATCTCAGCCACATGCTCAGTGATCTGTTCTGTCTTGTTTGATAAAATAAATAAAAAAAAAATTCCTAACTTTATTTCAAACTAATGTAAAAGAAAGCAAACACTGAGAAAAAAAGACATCTTTTCCTTTTCTTTTTTTACATTTCTTTTTTCCCCCTCCTTTTCCCCTTTTCCCTTCTTCCCTTTTTATTTCCCTCTGCCCTCTCACCCCCCTCCCTTTAAAAAAAGTCCTCTTCAGCTGCTTTCTTAAAATTGAGTAGTTTTGAAGTTTATCATCTTTATGTTGGAAAAAAAGCAGGAGTAAGTTTCATTTAGTGCTTGTGAGTATTATCCTGAGCATTAGCTGTTAAGGATTGTTTGAGAGTGATACAACAGTATTCTCTTGCTCCTTTGGAGATCAATACATTGCTTCTCCAGACCAAGGACACAGGTTTTGCTGTGTCCTTTGCAGTCACTGTGACTTTGCCTGTTTAGAAAACAGGAGGCTCAGACCTCTATAAAAAAGGATCCTGGGTTTGATTTTTGACATTGCACCTTCTATATTTTTTTGGCTTTGAACATATTCTTAAAGGGAAAAGCTGATAACAAAAGAAATAGGCTTTAAGAGAATTCATTAAAGAAATTATTGCTTAACACTGTAATTTTACTCTTAAGAAAGGTGTATTGTGTATGCACAGATATCTTCTCATCAAAATGAAATTTTGTATTTTTATTATATGTGTGAATTCATAGTCATTCTTTACTCTGGAAAATATAAAAATTGTTGTTGATAGAAGGTTTTGCATAAGTATTGCATGAAAATTGTCATCAGTTGGCATATAAAGCCTCAGTGGAGGACTGGCAAATTTGTCATAGTTGTTTTAAAGCTAGATTCATTTGAACCTTTTACGATAATATTTTGAAAAAATATTAACTCCTTTTTATTGGAATGTACATTTAGCTCATTTAGCATTTTCTTACAGCAGCCCAATTAGGGAATGCTGTAGCTGAACATTTTATTAAAAAAAATAGATGAAGTCGCATTGTAGCTTTTTATTTGTCATTTTGGAGAGCATGCAAGTGGGCAAGTGTTGGCAGCTTTCTGGTTTTGTATTCTGTCACCGGTAGATGGCTGTAGTGACATTGTTTTCCAGTAGTTGTATTTTCAGTTTGTTAGATCATTCCTGTTAGATCATTAGCTTTTAGTCATGGTCTTAAGTTTTCAAGTCTTGCAAATAAAACTTTTTTTTCTAATTTGTAAGATTACCAAATTACTGCAGTAGCGCCTTTTACTGCTTGCTTGTTTTAATGCCACTTTGCTCTATTTGTGGTTTTGTTTAATAGTATTCAGTGGGAAGAGATATTATTCTTCTATCTGTTTCAGAAAGAGTCATAATGTATCACAAGCACTTTGGAAAGATGAATAAGCAGCTTGATTATAGCACTGACTTTCTCATTCATATGTGAAGATTAATGTACTGAAACAGTGTAGAGAATGCACTGAGATAAATGTTTAAATATTCTTTTTCATTGCTTGTGATTAAGTTGGCATCTATATTCCCATCTTTTAGAGAAGCTGAAATGTCATTGTAGTTGCTTCTTTTTCAATTTAAGAGAAAAAAAAATCATGCATCGGTCTCTTTGCTGCTTGTCTAAGTCCTGCCTGTGTTTGGCAGTACTTGTGGTCGAAGTTACTCAGATGTATTCTTTGGTTTTTTGTAGGCAGTATAACGCCAACAGTGGAGCTGAATGGTCTGGCTATGAAGAGAGGAGAGCCTGCCATCTACAGGCCGCTAGATCCAAAGCCGATTCCCAATTACAGAGCAAATTATAATTTCCGGGGCATGTACAATCAGAGGTTTGTACTTTTTCGATTATTTGATGTTTTTTATCCTTTGCTTATCAATGTGTTCTAAATCTTTATGAACTTCCTAGGTTATTTCAGAGTAAAATAAAACTAAAATTTTTACTAAGGAGAGTCTCTGCAGCCTTATTTAGAAACACGCATAATCTCCCTCTAGAAGAAGACAGGTGCCCTAAGCGTGTCACAAGGAATCAAGACATGTAAAACAACTGTTTATGTTTTTTTTAAATGCGCATAGTGGAGTTAAAGTCTACAACCGTGGCAGTGAGGAGGCAGAGCATTAACTTCGGAGATAGGTTTTGCTTTTCTTTCCTGTTGTGTCATGTGATTAGAATCGGTCTCCTTAAAAATGAAGCACTCTATTAGAAATTTGATATAAAATTAGGAGGGCTGCATTTTGAAAATTGGCTTGGAACAATTTTCAGGTTTCTGCCTGGTCAGCTATCTCAGTTCCTTAATCCTCAGTGTTTGGTTAGGAAAAATCCTTTATTTCACAGTTCAGAAACCTATATTCAGAGCCCTCCATCAATCCATTACTGTAGTAAGTTGGAGTAATTGTTGAGAAGATGGTTTTAATAATTTTGTTTTTAAACTACTGTATTCTTAAAGATTAAAAATTTTGAAAATTTAAGGGAGTGGAACAGTTTTCGTAACTGACCATTCAAATATTTCATTCTTCAATATGTTATAAACTTTTGAAACATCTTCATCTTTGGTATTTGAACAATTTTAGTACGGATGGAAAAACTGTTCTAGTTTATCCTGAATTAAATGTAATTTGTATCTAATGCAACAGTCTGAGAGAAACTTAAGGCAATGTATGTATTAATTTGCAATCCCAAGAACTTCTTTCTCTAAGATTGTTTTTTTCCCATTTTTCCTTATTTTTTCTCTGAGGAACTATATTAGATCAGGCCTTTTGGAGCTCCAAAAGTGGTACCAAATGTAATCTGTAAAATAAGAATAAAACAAAACAAAACTGGTCAGGAATTTCTAATAGCATGTTTTATCAGTGAAAAATGTTGCCTTTCTTATAAAGGTTTGCTTAATGGATTTCCTATTAATTTTTATGCATCTCATAATTATCAAGAAGAATGAGTTTATGAACTCTGAAGAAGTGTTTTGGTTAAAAATTACTCTTATTAGAAATTGAATTTACAGCAGTGCTCAAAAATTAAGGAGTTTGAAATGAAAAGGCAGCATTTCAGAATTGTCTAAGGAAAATATTTCAGTTGACTTAATCTTATTTTATTTTTCCCCAGATTTTTAAATCATGATAACTTCAGGGTTTAACATTTCATTGTGATTTTTTTTTAATAGCCACAATACCTAGAACTGTAAAAGACAAATAAAAATAACCTGGAAGAAAACTCTTTTCATTACTCTACAAAACAGTGCCTGATTATTGTATTACTTGGGTTATATTTCCAGTCAGTGCCCTGGCCCGAGTCTCCACTTATATATGTCATGGTTTAAAATGCTGACTATGGTGCCTGAAATTAATTTTTTAAATATTTAGAAATCCTACATTTATTGGAATTGCTTTTATAATGAGATTAGTTTGACTAACAGATAAAAAGACTAGTCTGGAAAAAATGCAAGCTAGTAAAAAACGTAAAGTGGGGAATTCTGGAATCTGAACTTAGTTACTGAAACATATTTGTGGAAGCAGAACCCTGAAACACTTAGCAGTTGCTAACTTCTAAGATTTTTTTTTCTTTTCACAGAAAATGATTAGTGCATCTAGTGCAATCTTTAGCTTTGCTTCTTTGGGAACTTCCTTTCCTGGGAACTGTGTGCCTATGTTAGGGTAAATGGTACATGAACTTTATTCCTCTGGGCACATTAGGTAGCCAAGGGCATTTGATTTTTCTGATCACAAAGGAAACAGGCAGGGTGGGAGAGAAGGCCAGAATCTCCGCCTGCTTTGCTGTGCTTATTTGAGTGCAGCTGCCTGTGCAGGATGGCTAAAAATACTGTGGCCAGTAAATCAATAAATAACTAAAACTAAGTAGTAAATAACTAGATATGTCTGTCTGTCTGTATAAACACATGCCCCCTGTGCATACACTGGCTCACACACAGATACCAGGGTAAAGAGGAAGCAGAATGGATAGTAGTGTTTTGGGACTGTTCCTGTGTTGGAAACAATCATGCATCACTGTGTTTTGCATTGGGAGGTAGTGGTCCTTTATGACCCCGGTAAGAAAGGCACTTAGGCTCTGCAAGATGCTATTTATTAGAGCTAACGCTGTAAGAAGAGAAAAGCACAGATGATCTTCCACCACTTCAGATGCTGGGAGCCCTGAGCAGTGTAGCATCGAGCAAGACTGCAACCCAGGCACAGCATGCCATGCAGCAGAGATCCTTCCCTTCTTGGTCATTCACACTCTTACAGGATTTTCTTACTAAGAGACAACTCTGTCATTGCTGTAGTGAAAACAAAATGATGTTCACATGAGAGCTTCGTGCTGTGCTGTTAGATAAAGGCCACATAGGTGGTACCGAGGGGGAGCTGCCCGCAGGCCCCTCTTGCAGCAAGTCTGTCCTGCAGCCGAGGGGTCTGTGCAGTACAGCCCCGTCCTGCGAGCCACGCTGGGCATGGACCCTGCAGCATGCCCGCGCCAGCTCAGGGTGGCTGCAGCGTGGGCCGCTGGCTCCTTGATGCGCAGGATCCTGCTCCTCTGCCCGTCGGGATTGCTGCACAACTCCCACCCACCCTCACTGGAGGGAAGTCTGGAGACAGATTCTGGGTCTAATAGCAAGCAAAGTCCCAAATGTAAAGCACATGCTGTAGTACTGTATTATGTTCCTGTGATATGAGATGTTACATTTATTACCCTCTAGAGTAACTTCCTGCTGTGTTGTATTTAGCGTTTGTTTGCTGATTTTCAGCAGTCCAGTAGTAGAATGGAGGTGCTGTTGGAGCTGTCAACTAAATGCAGTTTTTCATTTTCATCAGTTTCTGACTATAGATTGTTATCTGTTATTAAAACAGATAAAAAAGATGCTAAGTAAGTTGGAAGCTGTTTTTGTCTTTTATACTGCGATTAAATTCCCTTTACTCACCTCTCTTTACAAAAATGTGCTTTTCAAATAGGTGAAGATACAGATTAAGATTAGGAGACTGTGTTAAGTAACTTTGGCAAAATGACTGACTTGTGGAAAAACATAAAGTATTAAGTTCATCCTGGGGCATATCTTTAGACCAGTTAAGTCTAGTGTTTCAAGTGGTACAAAAGCTCCTTTTCAGTAACTCATGGAAATGTGGTCTAAGAGCTGCTATTTGTATGCAAAGTTGAGGGCTAGCTTTCATGTCAGGCTAAAATGATTTATGTTGAGGTGGCAGTGATTCCTCCTCCATCCATTGTCCCCAGTCTTTGTGTCCCTGCAAGTTTCCTGGCTCCATCACTGGGAGCTGAGCTACTCAGAAATGAATCAGTTTTGGTGGAAAGGGAGAAGTTATGCCTAGACCTAGAACTGTCCTTAAACACCTCCTCACCTAGTTACACAGGAGCTTGTGCCCTCTCCAGAAAAGGGGCAGGAATGTGTGTTTGGAAGTTAAGGGCAGCTCAGGTTGATTTAAGGATGTGAAGAACTGCGCTCTCACATGCAACAGAGCGTATTTATGTGAGCGGCACAGAGGATGTTGAACCAGGTTTACATGCAAGGGGCAAAGGTACATTTGCAAGATCTGTAACTGATGGCGTAAATTGATACTGAAGGTGAAAGTTACTTTCATGGAAAAAAGGAGAGCGAAGTAGTGAGAAGAAAAAAGAGAAAAGGGAAAGTTTTGCCAGTAGCCGATTTGGAAGGGAAGTGGTGAGGACTCCCAGACAAGCATCCTCCTCTGGGCATCCTTTCCCATGCAGCAAGTGTTCCCTGTAGCGTTTTACCATAATAATTCTATGGTTTTAATCAGGATCTGCTCAAGGTTCCTGTTTGTTCCTGCTTATGATGCTGGTATTGCTGCGCCAGAGCAGGTGTGCGATGCTGCTTATTGAGCTTTGTGCACGCATGTTGCTGGGTTCCATGTGTACCAAAAGCTAGTGCTGAAGGGTAGGGAAAGGGCAGAGAAGGGCTATAGTACAGTGTAGATAAAACACTCTCAGTGTGCTGGTATCTATAGGTGAAGGGCCTTGAGAATAACAGCCTGGGGAGAACAGCAAGGGAAAAATACAGCCAGAGAAACTTTGGAAAAGCTGGCCAGGCAGCTTAGGTGAGGGGCTACAGAGCTGCAAGTGGAAGGCAAGCTACAGAATTGCAAATGCAAAACTCTTATCAGGGCACAGGGTGGGGCATTTAAGGCAGTGTGTAACACTGGGGTAAGACGTTAGCCTTGTACGTCTCCTCCTGTGCTACCTTAGGAAGTGCAGGGCAAGTGTTCTCCCCTCTTAGGGGTAGTTAAGTAGATAAAATACAATCCAGTTTGGAGGTGGATGAGGTGTGGATGTATTAACCTGGCTCTTCACTCGAGCTAGTGAATGCAATACTTGCTAGATTGTTAAAAGCATTGGGCTGTTGCCATTCCACTGCATCTCGACATGAGCTGATAAAGTCTGTGTGGTGCTGAGCTGAATCATGTGGAGTTATCAGCTTTGGTCTCTGGTAGGTTGGGTATCTGTGTACTGCAGTTCAGTTCACAATATAGGTAAGAACTTTAAACTTCTTTCACCTAACTCTGGTGAGACAGCTTGGTAGTCCTCTCTGGATTTTCTTTATTCAGGTGAAATCTATGCAAGTTTGGTACTAGGAAGCTTGATGGCATCTGATAAGGCACAGCTTTTTAAAAAAAGCTGTCAACCCTGAATCCAGCCACATTAGACAGCTTTTTGGCGCTCAAAATTTACCAGTCGTATACTTGTGATGGGTTTACCCTTGGCTGGGAGCAAACCCCATGCAACCCTTTTGCTCACCCTCCCCCCTCCCGAGGACAGGGGAGAGAATTAAAGGGGTAAAGGGAAAAAAGGACTCATGGGTGAGATCAGAACAATTTAATAACTAAACTACAATAATGCTGAAAATAATAGTATATGTAAATATACAAATGAGTGATACACAGGGATACTCTCACCACACTCACAGAACGGAGTTAAGAGCCTGAGCATCCCAGACCGAGAGCTGACCAGGGCAGGGGAGAAGACTTTGGGACAGCGACCACCTGGACCGAGATAACTCGGAGCAAAAGAGAACAGGAACCAAAAAGGGACAAGCTCCCGAAGGGTCCTTACCTATATGCTGGGCATGATGTGTATGTTATGGAATAGATTATTGGCCACTTTGGCTCTCAATCCCGAACCTAAGATCAAATCCTGGGCTAGTAACTGGGGCTGTGCTCCCTCCCAGCTTCTCCTGCCTCTGTGAACAGCAGAGAAGCTGAAAGACCTTGGCAGCCGCGTAAGCATCACTTCTAACAACTTTCTTCTGAGCACAAATCCAAAACACAGCCTCTTGCAAGCTATTATGAAGAAGGTTAACTCTGTCTCAGCTTAACCCAGGACAATACTACCTTTTTAAAGCCTCACAAGTTGGAGTTTTGAGCAATTTTGCAACAAAGGCATGCAAGGACCTTTCAGTTCAAACAGTATATGTTACCAAAAAGCTGAAAGTGGTGAATATTGCTTTTTGTGTGGCTTCTTTTATCTAAGAGCTTTACCAGCTTTTAAGACCAGGGAAGGACGCGCTGATGCCTTCAGGGTCTGTTTGCTAACTGCTTTAGGTTGCACATTTGTCAGCACGCCATTTGGCATGGTTCAGTAGAACTGTCACGCTACTCAGAAGAGGCCAGGCCTTGAAACGGCAGGGCATGTTTGAGAAATATTGGCAGAGCTGAGGATGAAACATGTGCGTCCTATCTGTAGCCAGTGCTAGAACTTGTACTCCCTCACATCCTTGAGTATGCAGTTGGCTAAAACTATGTTAAAAAAAAAAAAAATTAAAAACATGGCTGTTCAAATTAGAGCAATTAAATTAATTAGAGCCTTGTCCCCACTGAATGCTGTTTGTTTTATTAGAAGTTATTTTTTCTTCAATTACAATTGAAGAAAGTAATTCCTGAAGTTTAATTGTCCTGCAGTATTTTCAATTATAGAATGTCTGTAAGTGACAAAACAGAAATGATATCTTACAGACTTATCCAAACTAAGTATTTTCAGCCAAGAAATAGAACCACTAGAAACTGAATAGCAGCTTTTGATGGTTTGGTGTGGAAAGTAGTGTCAAAGAGATCACAAAACTCAACCCTTGTTTTTTGGGAGAATTCATAAGTTATTTGGGGGTGGAACTTGATGATCTTTAGGGTCCTTTCCAACCCTAACCATTCTATGATTCTATGATGATTCTGTGATTTGCTTATTATATAAAATGCCTTAAAATGTGTCTCATGACAATCTAGAGCTTGAAAAACCTTTATCAAAAAAAAAAGCTTTCAAAATTAAAAATCTTGTGAAGTGTAGGAATGAAGAAAATACAAAACAATGACAAACTAAATAATAGTAATAAAGTAATTAAAGCAGTTTCTTGCTTGGTTTTGAAGAATTTGGGGTCTAGGCACATGATTAGCCTATTGTCTGTTGTTGAATTCCAGTTTTTGAGGCTTTCTGTTGAGGCATTCTGCAACAGAGGAGGATTTTCTGCACAGCTGTGTACAAAGCAGATTTTTTTTTCACAAGCATATGTACTGTGGCAGATGTGAGGACACTAAATTGCCTAAATATAGGCGTCTAGTGCCACTTGAGACATTGTAGGGTCTTGGAGACATCCACATGGGACCAGTGGATTTGGCAGAAGACCTAGAGGAGACCTTTTCTAGAGTGGCAGCTGAAGGCCAGGCAAGATACCCTAGAGCATTTCAGATGACCCCACGTAGCTAAGTTTAGGCAATTGAAGGAAGCCCTAAAAGCAGGGTTCTGTCATCATATCATTTCATATAATCCACCAGGACTCCAGCTATTCATAGGAAACTTGTGATTTTCATGGGTCAGTCCTATGTGATGTCATGCAGATGTCTTAGGTATATGACTGCATCTCAGAGGGTACTGTATGCTTGTGTTTAGGCAGCTAGGCGCTGTGCTTTGCACTGCCGGTGCAGTTCAGATCTAGGCTCAGATGCCTCTCAGTCTCTGCCTGTGCACTAGAAACCCAGTCTCCCATTATAACCAGTGGAAGGTCTAGTCAGAGCAGTCACTACTCTAGAATGCCGTTTGTGCAGACTAGGGTGTCTACACTCCAAATTGATGTCTCCAGAGCTTCATTGTAATAGCAACTTAGTTTCTACACACAGCTAACTACCTAAATTCAGGCATCTGAGTCTACAGCTGAATCCTACTCTGAGAAATAATCCAAAGAATGTTGATTTGTAATAATTTTATGAGTGCTATAGTGGGAGTTGTCTGACTATCACAGTGGAAAGACTGGAAAAAGATAAAAATCTCTCCCCAGAGAGAAGAGGAAGGGAAATGTATCAGAAGAACAAGCTCTTTAGGGACATATCTGGGTAATAACAGTTCTAAGGAGAGGCAGGCATACAATGCTTTTGATTGAACAAAGTACTATTTTGCTGCAAAAAGCTGTTAAGCTGTGGACACCAGTGCCCTCACTCCCCGGGTGAAGTGGACCCTCAGTTCTGAAGCGTGTTGCTTTCAGCTGAGTTAATCACAGGAGAATAAACCCCTTGGTCATGAGCAGTGTGGGCTGACACTGGGGTTTTTACCTTGCTACAGTGATTGGCTTCAGACTTCAGCCACAGGTACAACATCCCTCCCCAAAAAAGGACAGGAAGAGTTGGAGTTGTTTTACCTGCATTTCCAGTCAGTGTTGCAAGGTTTTGTCCTTAAAATTTATATTTCATGGATTAAGAGGTGTGACGATAAAGATGGTTACTGACTGACTTTGCAAAAACTCATTTCTGCATTCCTTGCCCTCCTCCCAGCCTTTTGGACAAATGGACAAAACCCATTTGGAAGATATATTAAAACCTTATTGGAAATAGAAATTAAGAGCTTGCATAGATTAGGTAATATCTCCTTAAGTACACTGTAATTTCAGTCTGAACAACACAGGAATTTCAGAGAGTTAAAATTTAGGGCAAGAAAGAATAGTCTCAAGAGTAATGCAAGTGATTGTTCAGGTTAGCAATTTAATTGTTCAGCTGGAACCAGCTGATTTAGACCATTAGATGGCAGCGTGAATTTGTGTTTCAGTGCGAGGATCTCACAGCAGAAGTGCTCTTTCAAAAGTTGCCTTCTTCTGTTCTAAAGCTTTTAATTATTTTAAAATGTCGCAATTCCCACATAAAACAATTAAAACCAGGTTTGCTACAATGTTTTGTCTCATTGTTTTATTCAAGTTTTCTTCCCTTGTAATGACTGAGGCTGTAATGCAGTAACTGCAATGGTATTTTCCCTTCTTTATGTAAATCTAGTGTGAGTAAAAGGTGCCGGTTTGTACGCAGTGAAAATTGAAGTGTTTGGTTTATCCACACAAAGGCAGCAGGAACTCTGCATTTCACCATATTTCGTTTCTCAGGGTTAGCCTAAAGACATTTCCTTAGCGATAAGGCTGCAGCTTGGCCACCAAACCTGCAGTCTCTAAATACTGATAAAACTTTCTGATTATTTGAACATCTATTCACTTGGAAGGAACTGAGATTGCCAGATGATAATTCCTTCAGTTTTGTACATTACCAATTGAGATAGGATTCCGATCACATCTTATGGTGCAATAATCTACTTACAGACTTTTAAATGAATTCTTTGTGCTCATCTTCTGCATGCTACATTTCACTTCCCCTGGCCTGTTTGTTCCCACTCGTTGCCTGCCTCCCACACAGACATATTGTTGTAAGGAAAGTGTTGAGTACAGCTGTGCTAGGATTTTTTTCTTTGCTAGTATTTGTTTCTAGGAAAGGAAAAGGGAGAAAGTCAGTCCATTTCCTGTTGGTTTAAAACAGCAGAAACATCTGTTTGTCTTAGGATAGTTTTCCCAAAAGAACAGTGGCAAGGGAGCTTGCAGGTGATGAGCTTTGCCATTGCCAGTAGCTATCAGTTTAGACAATAGTGATTAGTATAGTTGGCTTAAAAAAAAATAAATTCGTAAAATGACAGAGGATATTTATTCCTGCAATTAATTTTTTGACAGCTAATACTTAATTTCTACAGTGTTTTAAATCATAAAAATACATAGAGTATCTGGGATCAGAAAACCCAGATCCTGCTGTGGAATCTACAGACTCCATTAAATTCTGTTCGAAAGCAGTTTTTCTGCAGTCCCCGCACGCTGCTACAGTGGAGTTTCACAGTGCTCACAAAATGGTGTTAGGTGACATGTTCTGGCACAGCGTGCATGTAATCCTTCTGACAAATGCATCCTATTGCTACCATCCACTGTGTTAATGGGTGCATTTAACCTGTCAATAGAATATATACTCTTAAATATATTTACAGTATTACATTGACAGCTGTTAAAAGGTTATGTAGACTAAAAACCAAGCTGACAGAATATAGGGCAATCTTTGTGGGTAGCATTCCCAGCACAGTGTCTCTTTGTTCTCCAAATCACTGCACTTACCTAGTATCACGAAGATCTTTTTGGCCTTAGCTGTAGGGCGTCTAGATGCTTCATCAGTCTTCATGCCTAAAATGTGGTACATAAGATGTGATGCTTTGCACCATCACGTTCTTCTAAACTGTCTTCACTCAAGATCAAGTAGTTCTTGGCCCTATTTACAAAGCAGCTCCTGGGTCCCAATACTTTATTCTTCTCTTAATTTATATTCTTCATTTTCTTTCAGGATGTAGTGAGCTCCTCAAACCATTTGCTTTCTTACTCTGTCTGGTATGAGCACTGCCCTGTCTTTTTGTGGTCCTTGGCTCAAATTCTGGTATTTCTCCTGAAGCTTCCATCTATGGGACAAGGTTTTGGTGGATTCTTTTTTGAGGGGTTTTCAACTTCCTCAGATCTTTCTCTACTCTGGAGAAGGTATGTCTGGCCCCAGATCTGCATCTCCAAGTTTCAGCCATGACTTTTCTTGTTTTCACTTAGGCTGAAAAACATAAAGAGGTGAAACACAGATCCTCCTCATCTTTGGTTGCCTAATGTTTGTGTGTCAATATTGCTTTTCCACTTGAAAGAGTTCCTGTAAACCTTCTGATTCAAAGATCTTCAGAGCCAACTGGCTGACCCAGTACCTTGTGAATCTCTTCAGCCTGTTGGCTGTGCAACTTGCTGGGTGTCCTCCGTTGCTTTCTCTAGACCTCATTGGTTTTAGACAGTTTTGCTTTCAGGATGTGGACAGAAGACTAATGTTTTTGGTATATATAAAAATAAGGACTGGTTCAGAATTCTCTTCCAGGAGCAGGAACATTTTGGGTGTGTTTGTTTTTTCCAGATAGCTTTTTATTCACCCTTATCTTTTTCCTGTATTTGTGCTGAACTGTGGATATCTCAGTTGAGAGATCTGTGACATACTAATTTCAATGGAACCAAGACTAATTGATCTCTTGTTATGGCCTTTCTGACATGTCTGGAACCTGGACATTGGTCACCAGTAAATACGTTCTCTGCTTGCTTTTTTGGTGATGCTACAGGTGAACTGCTGTTAGAGATCGAACGTTAGTTTGAGAGGCTATCATAATTTTCCTGAGGGAAGCAAGCAGAAGGAAGGTTAGTGGCTAATTTTTAACAGATTATAACTCAGTAAGATCTGACTAGAGTTGTACTCTCTCCAGTTCAAGGTCTTTGTCCCTTTTGAACTGAAAGTTCTGCCACCAGATTGTGGAAGTATTAAATTTCCTCAAGAGAGGTTTTCAGGATTCTTTTATGATAGACTATATGGAGTCTGAATGCAGAACTTCTCACCATCAACCACTGCTTGTAGTTTCTCTTCAGATCTTGTCTACTGTAGTGATCTTGGTGGCTGCTTGTGTTCTGTGAAAGAACGTACAGTTAACATCTCTTCTGAAATGCTAATTACAGACTCACAGAATCACAGAATGTTAGGGATTGGAAGGGACCTCGAAAGATCATCCAGTCCAATCCCCCTGCCGGAGCAGGAACACCCAGATCAGATCCCACAGGAACGCATCCAGGCGGGCTTTGAATGTCTCCAGAGAAGGAGACTCCACCACCTCTCTGGGCAGCCTGTTCCAGTGCTCTGTCACCCTCACTGGAAAGAAGTTTTTTCTCATATTCAAGTGGAACCTCCTGTGTTCCAGCTTGAACCCATTGCCCCTTGTCCTATCACTGGATGTCACAGAGAAGAGCCTGGCTCCATCCTCCTGACACTCACCCTTCACATATTTATAAACATTCATTAGGTCACCCCTCAGTCTCCTCTTTTCCAAGCTAAAGAGACCCAGCTCCCTCAGCCTTTCCTCATAAGGGAGATGCTCCATTCCCTTCATCATCTTTGTGGCTCTGCGCTGGACTCTCTCCAGCAGTTCCCTGTCCTTCTTGAACTGAGGGGCCCAGAACTGGACACAATATTCCAGATGCGGTCTCACCAGGGCAGAGTAGAGGGGGAGGAGAACCTCTCTTGACCTACTGACCACCCCCCTTCTGATACACCCCAGGATGCCATTGGCCTTCTTGGCCACGAGGGCACAGTGCTGGCTCATGGTCATCCTGCTGTCCACCAGGACCCCCAGGTCCCTCTCCCCTACACTACTCTCCAACAGTTCCGTACCCAACTTATACTGGAACCTGGTGTTGTTCTTGCCCAGATGCAAGACTCTACACTTGCTCTTGTTAAATTGCATTAAATTTTTCCCCGCCCAAATCTCCAGCCTGTCTAGGTCTCGCTGGATGGAAGCACAGCCATCTGGCGTGTCAGCCACTCCTCCCAGTTTCGTATCATCAGCAAACTTGCTGAGGATGCACTCTACTCCCTCATCCAAGTCGTTGATGAATATATTAAACAGCACAGGTCCCAATACCGAACCCTGGGGGACTCCACTAGATACAGGCCTCCAACTAGACTCCATCCCATTCACCACAACTCTCTGGCTTCTTTTCTCCAGCCAGTTCCCAGGATCTTCTGAAGATCTGCTTGTCTTTTTAGGATCTTTTTAAAGAGGTATGCCAGTTTAAGTTGGTTGTTGTCACGGAAAAGATAGCTGCACTCACAGCATCAGGTGCGTTAGCACTGTGAACTGTGTGGATGATTTGTTTCACTGAAATGAGGCTGAACCCACAGTGTTGTGATCAAAAGGGAAACATCTGGAAGAAAAAACTCTCTTAGCTTTTAGATCCTTTTTCATGACAAAAGAGAAAATGGAGTCTAATCATCTTAGGGATTTAGATTCAAGTCTGATATTAGTGTCAGTGAAACAGAAAGGGGAATTCTTAAGGAGGTGAACATCAGCAGCTGAGCCTTAGTTCAGTTCAGTAAAGGTAATCTCTATACTGACCTTGTTTACTAAGTAAAAGGTCATAGTAACAATTTTGGATACATATATGATCAACAGTCCTTCTATTCTCCAAGTCTTTTTTGGAGTCCTTGCTTTCTATAATACAATTCCACACTATCTTATAAACATTTCGTACATTTCCTAAGTTTTAGCAAGTCTGTGACCTTATATTTTAGTATATCAATCTGACATGATAAACTTTTTTTCTGTATTAAGTATTAAATTGTATTCAGTGGACCAGCTGTGGCAACTCACTGTGCACTGGTCACCGCTACTACTGCATCCTCATTGCATCACTCATGCATTTGTGATAGCAATGAATTTGTATGTAATTGTCAGTCATAGCTGTAAATCTATTGTGCCTGTTAAAGTTTGAAAATTGAGAGAATATCCATGCTATTAATGCATAAGCTTCCTTAGGAAATCTGCTCTTTTTATGTAGAAAGGAAATCAAAGCACTTTTTGCCCCTTCCAGCCATCACTGTGATTGATTAACACACCCCTTCCCTTCCCCTCCTTCCTTCGGCAGGCCATCCGCCTTGTTCTCAGCGCCCTGATAGGATCAGTGCAGGGCCACACAAAGTGCCCTCCCTTCCCAACTGACCAAGCTCTCTCTGGCTTACACTTCATTTCTTTGTGCGTCTGATGGCAAAGATGGGAAGATTTCTGGACAGAAGCTGTAGCTGGCCATGACAGTGTATCTTCAGAGGATGCAGAGATGATAACTAGTGAGGTAGGAGAGTGTGCATCCTCTGTAAACTGCACTCAGCTTCTGAGAGGAGACTTGTTCAACCAGAATTAAGTGCAGTTTTTCAGTTTCTTCTTACTTTCAGTCCTTTAATTGCCAAGTTTAAAATTATAGGTTAAATTTTTTACTCAGGATGATGCAATTTAATGTCTGTATGTTTACATTTCTCCAAGTGGGAACAGAACATAGCCCAATATACACTAGCTATTTCAGTTGAAGTTAATTCGGATGGTGAGAATCTCTCCGTGAGCTTCCTCTGTGGACTTTTATGTTATTTAATTCCTATGGAGTCCTAGGCCTGAGATGATTTTATTATGAACATTTTTATTAGCATTATATTACCATTATAAATATATAATAAAATTAAATGAGTGAGGTACTTTCTTTTCTCTTTTTCTTTGTCTCCAGGCTGACAAGTGACATGATTTTTTTTTTGACATGAGTTTCTTATGTAGAAAGAAAATGATATTGTAGTCAGATATGCAACGTTGTTTATGTTCTTTTACTGTAATGGGTATTTGGCCTGTGTTCTCAGTAACCGCTCTGCATGCTTGTAAAGATTAGTGAGTAATACAGTTCATGGGAAATTTTATGAGCTGAAGTAGATAAGAGTTTGAGATATTTGTCTTCTGGATGTCTGCTTTAACCTCTAAATATACAGTGTACATCACAGCTTCATTATGATTTCCCTTTTATTCTTATTGTACTTGTTTTTATGTCATGGAAAAGAACATTTTCCTCAGATTTATTTGTTCTTCCCCCAAGTCCCCATCTCCATTTTAGTATTGTCCACTTGACATTTTCCAATGCCTTAAACTCTGGAAGCAGTGTTCTTGTTGTGTTCCTACGTTGTTTATGCTATTCTTGTAGTCAAGAATAAGTTGAAGTTGCAATGACCATTTTCATTGCTTAGTTATTTGGTTGATAAATAAAAATACTTTCTCAGAGGCACATAACATTTTGTTCTGTACTCTCTTCCTTATTTTGATTTTTTTCACTTATTTTTTCTACCTTAGTCTCTAATGTACAGTACTTTGGAAGGTTCATCTCATGGTCCCTTTTTCCCCTAGGTTTTTTCCTTTGCTTCTTCTTAGCCTTTTAATTTTTTTCCTCTCGTATCTCTTACACTAGTTTTTCTTTGTTCTAAAAAAGGGGCTGGTTTTGAGGCCCTTCTGGCACTTTGAAAAGTGTTTCTCCTAAACTTTTAGGCTTTAGACTGAAGAAGAGAGAGCAATAAAAGTGGAAGCAGCGATCCGAACTTACTGTGCATGGAAGCAGCTCTCTATAACTAGTGCTACACAGCTGGCTCAGTATGTTTGCTGTATTATTTGTTAGCTTAATCCTATGACTGTTAAAGTGTTTAACTTAAAACGTCTGTAGCTTTCTGTTGGTTTCTTCTAATTACTTTTGATGAGCAATTGTTTTTTACTTGTCGAGGTGTATATTCACTGCAAATGGTAAACAAAGTAGTGGTACGTGCAGAGAGTAAATATTGAAATATTTATTTCAGTCAAATGTCTGTGTTGAGCAACTTGGAATTCAGAGATACAGTGATGTGGCAATATTCTAATCTTGTCATCGCAAATTCTCCTGGAAAGATTCCACATTAGATAATGTTATGTTAAACTGAATCCCCCTCCCTTTTGTTTTCTCCTCAGGAATGTTTAGATATTGTGATTGTGAAAACATGAGTCAATTTTTTTTATTAAGTTAGTCATACTGCTTGAAGAAACTGCATAGTCTCTAGCCCAGGAAAAGAAGAAAAGAAAAAAAAAAAAGACAAGGGAATCATCATTAACTTTATGAATTATTCACAGACTCAGCACAAAGTTAAAGAAAGTATAAAGGCATGGAAATAAAAAAGACTAAAACTCAACCTGAAGTTACTGTATGCTAAAGGTAGATTGTATCTGAGTAATGTGTTAACCTTGCGTGTTATGTATTAACTCATTTTGTAAGTTGCAAGTGTAAAGTAAATCTTATATTTGTGGGATTCAGTTAAGTGTTTTGTAGCATTAGATAAGGATACAGTTTTCATTAAACTGAAGGAGGTGGGGATTTGTATAAGAAATGCAAGGTAGGAAAGAGAAGAAAAATAATCAGAAGTATTGAAAGTTAAACTTGGAGGAAGATTATTAAGTGCAGTTCTTCCAGTTCTAGAATCAACCTTTTTAATTACTTTTGTTCAAGGTGTTTGCACAAAAAGTAGGAAAATGTTCATGGGATGTAGAAGGTGTCATCACTGCACAGGAAGATCAAGATATGCAGGACGAGCTGGATGATCATGAGGACTGACATGTTAGAAATAGGATGAGACTAGACTTTCCAGTATAAAATGTAGGATTAAGACCATAGGCACTAGTAGTACTAACTCTGTTTTCACCTGAGGGTTATTCAGTTGGAAGTCACGGAACAATGGTGTTATCTAATATTATTGATTTCTTGCAAGGTAAACTAAGAGCAACTGATGTGATTGAACTGGAGGAGAGGCAAATGTGATTTTTACGATGTGTTGAGCAGGATATTTCTGGTAAAGTTATACGCATATTGCTGTTATACAAAACACTGTTAACCTTCTATACGGTATATTGTCTGCTATTCTTGACTCTTAAATATAAGAACAGGAGCAAGTGTAGAGAAGGGCTGTGAAGGATTATCAGGATAGTGGGTAGCCTTTTATACAGAAGACTTCTAAAATACCTTGGCTAGTTCCCTTGCTAAACAAAGGCTAAGAGGGAATGAGAATGCTCACCTTGGAGGGTAAACATAACAAAAACCTAAACAAACTGTATAAGTTAAAGGGTAGTGTTAACACAAAACAAAATGTAAAAGTATAGCCAAGCTGAACATTAGGAGTATCAACTCAGATTCTAGATCATGCTCCCAGCAGATGAATTGGAAGCAAGTAATCTGTTTTCTGGTAGACTTTAACAGATAAAGAGGACTATATTAGGCAGTTGCCTGCAACTCATGGATCTTGACTGTTTAATGCAGGATTTGCTTACATTCTTACATTTGAAACAGAGGTGGTTTGGGGTTTCTATATCTTAAAGTGTGAAGCATCTTTATTTTTTTTCTCATTATCTTTTTAAAAAATTAACAGTTGCTTTTGAATCTCGTCCTGTTAAGATGTTTCCATCACATGCTTATTCTGTACAATTCTTACATAGTCAATTAAACATTCTGTTGCTTAGCGGTTTTCTTCAATTAGGTCAAAATTGGTTTCATAAACTGATCATAGCAAATATTATGTAGAGAAAAAAATATTGAATAATCCAGAATTAATTAAATTCAATTTAAAGTTTTAAAGATTCAGATTATATTTTAAAACCATCTTTCAAATGAAGGATAATCTGGGGCAAGTATATATGATTATGTTTTTTTGAAATCTTGCCTATGTAGCTGATGGGAGGTCAACTAGGTAAAGGGAAAACAGTAATAGGCTATGTAAATAAATCAGTTGAATAGAAATTTCAGAAAATTATCTTTCCATGTAATAAGGGATGTGTTTGGCTAAGAGTGATACCTAGTACCTTGTCTTGCTTGCTTTAGATTAAGAATGTTTTTGGAGGATGTGGAGGTAATCTAGAAGAGGACAGACAGACGGATTCGGGGATAATGGACTGTAGTTCTCAAAAGGAGTACTTGGAAAAGAGAGCCTCTTTGTTCCCAGGTGTTGTTGTGGACCTGCTGAAAGAACCAGAAGGTGGACTGTATGAAGACGAAAGTGGCTATACTGGCTTTTTCCTTCTTCAAAACGTAGGACTCACATTTGTAAGAAATGCACGTGGCTAATGGACTGCTTAGGAAAATAGGGCATGGCCAGGGAACAGCTGCACTAAGCAACTTGCTCCCCTAGAGAAATTTCAAATGTTACAGAGAAAAAGATGTTCACAGTGAATGCTGATTCCTGCTTCCCTGCATGGTCTGTGGCTCTCTGTCTCTGCACTCGCAAAGCTCACAGCATTTTCCTGGTTAGGCAGTGTCAGCGGGGCTGCCAGCTCGATTGAGCTGGTATGGAAAAGGAGCCCGAGGGAAGATGTGCAGAGAATGACCCTTTCAGCACAGAGCTGGCATCTGAAGAATGACTTTCCCCGTACCATGTTGTATCTCGTGTTTTAGTGGCCCTCACCTTGCCCAAACTGGTCCCTGTTCCTCTTCACCTCACAATATGAAATGGGAAAGGAGTAATACTTCATATAACACCTGTGTAGTGAGGATTTGTTCTTTTTTACAAAAGTGAGGAATACACTGGGTCGTTAGAATTTAGACAAAAACTCACTAGAGTTTTTAACAGTATAAAGGAGGCTAAATCTAAATAAACTTCCTGATTTTCTTGAGCTGCAGTTTGCACTTGTTTTTTTTTTCCCCTTCTAAGAATAAAGTAATAATATTTATCAGAAACATTTATGCCATTGAGGAATCCAGAGAAATGCAGGAAATGCAGTATGAACACATAACGTATGTACTAATATGTTATTTGTCTTTGTGTGTGTGGATTTGATGGCCAAAAAGGAAGAGGCCCCAAGGGCTCCTTAGTATGCAATTAATATTTTGGCTAGAAAAGCAGCAGATTGTTTCAGTATGCTTACATGTTATGACATCATATTCCAGTAAAATTATAATGAACAGAATTTTTGTTTGTCTCTGTGGCAAACCAAAATGAGTTTTCTAATTGTCAACAGACCTTGGTGATTTATTTAATTATAGTGGCGCCCGCTCACACCAGCTAAGTTAAGGTCAGCATTTCTGTTATGAATCCCTATTTTTAGGGGTTTATAACTAGTTGTAAATATTTGCTCATTGCTGAAACTTGGCATTCAGGGTCACAGTCATAGGGCAAACACAATTTTTCAGGTTGGCTATTCTAAAGTGATACCAATGGCATTAGCTAATAGTAGATTTCTGATGCTCCGACACTTAGAGGGAATAAAGAGAACCTCCTTTCCAGACCTCTTACTTGAGGGATCTTCTTAAGAGTCTCAAATGTCCAGAAGAGCCAGATGGAAAATTAACTTGTTTTAATAGGTTATATGTGACTACTTGTTAAAGTATTATCCTTTATCACTTTTTTTTTCTTCTTCTGATTGAATGTATAATGTCACATGTCCTTTTGCTATCTTCTACTCTTGTAATCTGTCATTTGGATGTGTCTGTCAGTTTATGGTCTGTGGAGTGTGCCAATATCACCTGGGATTTTTTTTTACCTGAGAATTTTATCCAAAGGAAAATCCTAGCCTTTGCAGACACAATGTAGAATGCATATTCTTTAAATGCAGGTGATTTTAAAACTTTCAGAAGCCTAATGAGTCCATATGTGAAGTATTGCTGTTGGAAATCCTGTTCTGTGGCTGAACAGAGCCACGGAGGGATAGGGAGCGTAGGACTGATGTTTAGGTGTCCTTGTGATGGAAAGTACTGTGCCAATATGTTATTGCATAATAGTCAGCAAATTCTATATAAATATTCCCAAGATTGTTAATGTTTTTGGTCCTTTTTAGTAACTGAAATGTAATACGTTGGGAAAGTTTGTTAATGATCAGTGGCAGATATGATATCTTAACTTTGCATGGGGTTGTTCCTTACATGAGAGTGCATCTTCAGGATGCAGAATCATTCCACATTAAAATTCAGTTTAATCTTTTCACTGACTTTCAAATTGTTATTATTAGTTTTAAGGCTTTTGTTAGTACAGTCTCTGTCCTCACCACTGAAAAGAGGAGGTTTTGTTTCTATTTGACACACTCCATGTTGTAGAGAAGCCAATATCATCACAGATTCAGTCCTTTTTCTGAGGATTTCAGGTGCTCCTTTGCACTTTCCTGGCAATGTTGATGTTATCACTGCTCTGTTAACTCTGCTTGAGGCCAAGCAGAGCAAGAAAAGTTTAATCAAAACCATGTAAAAGCCTAATCATTCTGCCAATGCCAAAGAGCTGCATGTGGCTCTAGAGCCACAGGCTGAATATCATTTTTCCATATTATCACATAAATAGCTCCCTAAACACTCTTTAAAAGAAAAGGTGGGGAGGGGGAGGGAAAAAGAGAGGGCCTGTTGTGGGAGCTAAGTTTGTAAAGTGAATTAAGGTTCATGTGCTTTCCTCCTTTGCATCTAATGGAGAGAAAGGTGGGTCGAGTAACTCAGAAAGAAATGGAAACTTCTGATGGATGTTGTATTTTCCATTTTCTAGGTAGTTGCTAACAGCACTACCACATTTATTTTTATTTAAAGAGGATTGTGAAGTAACGAGGTGAGATGTGCTATCAAGGTGCCTACTGCTTTTGCGTGACCGAGCTTATCCTGCGCTAAGCTGCAGCTAACCGAGGCGCCCAACAGATGCAGTGATTTCCAGTCTCTAGTTCTAGATCTTCCAAGAACTTATTATGGGATGGTGTGAGGATTCTTGGGAACTCTGAGGAACTTGCGAGTGCCTGTTGCTGCAGGGAAAGGATCGGTACAGGAGGCTGTGGCTTCTAGCAAGCTCTGGCAGCTGCCCTCAACTCTGTCAGCTTCTCCTGACCAAAAGCTGCGTTGGGCTCTTCTTCCAGCTGTCTCCTGATTAGAGAGAGTCAGGCACCCTTTCAGCAGGTACTAGGGAGAAGCCCATATATGTGCAGGCCCTTGAGCACTGCTTGCTGGCAGATGCAGGAGTTTGCACAGCAGTTCACAGAAGGGAGCCAGAAGCTGCTGAGGATGGTGCATGCTCAGAAGTGGTGGTGATGTGCCACATGGCGCAGTTCCTAGCACCGTCTGGAGCAGCTGTCCCAGGTACATCAGAAACCTCCAGTCAGATCTAGCACCAGAACGAGGATGCAGCTCTCCAGGCCTTCAGCTCCTGGGAGCGCTGGAAGCTGAGATGGGGGGACAGTGGTCTTGTCTGCAGGAGGTGTGCACTGTCAGTGGATCTGTATTACCAAGCGAAGGAGATGCAGGATGATGTCAACAAACTGTGCTGTTGTCACTAGAGCTGATGAGTAAGAGATCAATTGGATCTTCTGTGAGAGCCTGTAGGTACAACAGCCTGAACCCCCAACCATGCCAAAAGAGGAGCAGGAAGAATCAGTGCTTATTGAGCTGGGAGATGGGGAGTCCTCTGATGACAAAGGCTGGAAGCTTTTAACTTTTGGCACCAGGAGGAAGGTTGCTTCTCCACCTGCAGATCTGCAACTACAGGTTCAGTGCCATGGCATCGGATTCCAGGGCCTGGAAGCTCTTGAAGCATCTGATCCAGCCAAGCCTGAGTCCTGCAGCAGCACCAGAAGGAAGCAGCACATGATAATAGTGGGCGACTTCCTAGCACAACGGATGGAGACCACCATCTGTGAGCCTGACTTGCTGTGCAGGGAGGTTTGCTTCTCACTGAGGGCTTGGACTGGGACACTGTGGAGAGACTGCCAAGGTTGTCTGTTCCTCAGACTGTTACCTACTGCTGCTCGTTATTGTGGTCACCAGTAATACTGCAAGGTAACATGGAGCATAACAAGCATGATTACAGAGATTTGATTTGTACAACTGTGGCACACTCTTTGAGGATCAGTGTTCAAAACAGACAGGATCCACCTGACCAAGTAGGTTAAGCATCTTTATTAACAGATTGGCCAATCTGGACTAAAGAGCTTTAAAACGATGGAGGGTGGAGTTGACCTATAGCCAAGTGAAGAAGTGATGGACCAATTTAGTAGACAAAGACTTAAGGGTGATGTTGACAGGTGAAAGCCTGAAACCAACAGCACAGGGCTGAAGGAGTCCCACCCTAAGGGTATGCACACAAGTAAGGAAAAGCCTACAGGACAGCATGGTAGGGGAAGTCCTTATACCCTTTCTGGGAAATCAGTACACTTGGTTTCTCATCTGAAGTGCCAGTACACTAACACAGCACGGAGAACGATCAGGAGGAATGAGAGGTCTGTGTGCAGCTGCTGCAGGGCTATGGCCTCACTGTAATCACAGAGGCGTGGTGGTAGAGCTCACAGAAGCGGAGCGCTGCACATACAGGGTCTTTAGGAAGGACAGGCCAGGGTGGCAAGGACAGAGTGTTGTCCTTTGTGTGAGAGTGGTGGGAATGTATGGATCTCTGCCTGGGGATGAGTGATGAGACAGCTGATAGCTTATGGGTCAGGACTGGAGGGCATACCAATGCAGGTGATACTGCAGTGGGTGTCTCCTGCAGACTGAATGATCAAGAAGGAATAGATGAGGTCTTCTTTTTTTCGGGTAACTGAGAGAAGGTTCATGGCCACAGGTCCTGGTCCTCATGGGGGACTTTAACCACCCCAGTATGTGTTGGAGGGACAGCACAGCAGGGCATAAGCAATCCAGGAGGTTTCTGGAATACATCAATGACAATTTTCTGACACAGGCTATTGAGGAGTCAGTGAGGAGGGGCACTCCTGCTGGAGCTCAAGCTTTCAAACAAAGAAGAACCCATCAAGGATGTAAAGGTTGGGGGCAGTGCAGTGACCATAAGATAGTGACAGGATCTTGAGAGGAGAGAACATGGCAAATATCACAGATCACAAACAGGACTTCAGGACAGCAGACTTGGGTCTCTTCAGAGACCTACTTGGAAGTATCCCGGGGGTACAGTCCTGAATAGAGGAGGAGTCCAGGAAAGCTTGTCAAGATTCACCACCTCCAAGCTCAAGAATGGTTTGACCATCCATCTGGACGTGCAGGGAGTCAGGCAAAGGCAGCAAGAAGCCTGCATGGATGAACAAGGATCTTCTGACTAAACTCAAATATGGTTTGTGACCCAGGATTAATATAATAGAGACAGTGTACAAGTGTGCAGGTATTGGGTTATCAAAACTCAAGTCCATCTGGAGTTGGCTCTGGAAAGGGATGTGAAGGGCAACAAATGGAATTCTACAGCAGTGAAAGGAAGACTAGGGACCCACTATTGAGTGGCACAGGGGACCTGATGATAAAGGACATGGAAAAGATGGAGGTACTCAAAATGCCTTTATCTCAGTCTTTACTGGTAAGACTGGCCTTCAGGAGTGCCAGGTCCCTGAGATCAGTGGGAAGGACTAGAGTGGGTAAGACTTACCCTCTGGAGGAGGATCAGGTTGGGGAACATGTAGACAGGACAGGTCCATGGGATGCACCCATGAGTGCTGAGGGGGCTGAATGATGTCATAGTGATGCCACTCTTGATTATCTTTGAAAGATTTCTGTAATTGGGGAGGTTTCTGAGGACTGGAAGAAAGCAAAACTGTTTTCATGAAGGGCAAGAAGAAGGATCTGGGAACATTATAAGTCAGTCAGCCTCACTTCAATCCTTGAGAAGATGATGGGGGAAATAATCTTGAAAATAATTTCTGAGCATATTAAGAATGACAGGTGACTCTGAATGTAGTCAGCATGGATATAAGAAGGTAAGATTATGCCTGACCAATCTGATAGTTTTACACAGTGAGATTACTAGCTCAGTGGATGAGAGGAGTGAATGTTGTTCATGTTGACTTTATCAAGGCTTCTGACGCTGTCTCATTGACAAACTCATGCAGTATGCCCTAGATAAGTGGACAATGAGGCAGTTTGAAAACTGGCTGAACTCCCAGCCTCAAAGAGTTGTGATCAGTGGCACAAAGTGTAGCTGGAGGCCAGTTACTAGTGATGCACACCAATGGTCAATGCTGGGGCAAGTATTGTTTAATATCTTCATTAATGATCTGGGTGATGTTGCAGAGTGTACCCTCAGCAAGTTTGCAGATTATACAAACCTGGGAGGAGTGGTGGATGCACCAGAGGGTTCTTCTGCCATCCAGAGGGACCTCAACAGGCAGGAGACATGGATGGATAGTAACTTCCTGAAGTTCAACAAAGGGAAATGCAAATCCCTGCACGTGGGCAGGAATAACCCTGCACATCACTACACAGTGGAGGCGAACTGATTGGAAAGCACCCTTGCAGAAAAGGACCTGGGAGTCCTGGTGGACACCAAGTTAAACATTTGCTAGTAATATGCCCTTGCAACAAAGGCAGCTAACAGCACCCTGGGCTGCATTTAGAAGAGTATTGTCAGCAGGTTTAGGGAGGTCATCCTTCCCTTCCCCTCTACTCAGCCCTGGTGAGGGACTACATCTGGAGTGCTGGGTCCAGTTTTGGGCTCGCCAGTACAACAGATCCAGATGTACCACTCCAGATTCAGTGAAGGGCCTCTAAGGTGATGAAGGGACTGGAGCATCTCTCATCTGAGGAGAGAGTGAGAGAGCTGGGTTTAGTTAGCCAGGAGAAGAGAAGGCTTAGCAGGATCTTATGTGTAGAAAATACGTGAAGGGTATCAGTAAAGAAAGTGGAGCCGGGCTCTTTTTAGTGGTATCCAGTGAAACAGAGGCACAAACTGAAATACAGGAAGTTCATTTAATCATAAGAAAAGAAGACTATTTTACTGTGTGGGTGGTCAACCACCAGAGCAGATTGCCATGCAGGTTGCTGAATCAGCCTTGGAGATACTCACAACCCAATGGGAAGTGGCCCTGAGTGGTCTGCTCTAACAGACCTGCTCTGAGCAGGGGGGTTGGACTAGGGGATCTCCAGAGGTCCGTTCCCACCTCGACTATTCTGTGTTTCTTTGGTAAACTAAGGAAGGACTTTCCAAGGAATCCCATTAGCAGTGTAGAGGAACCAGAGACAGACAGCTCTAAGCCAGCTGTGGAAGTGGAGTTGATGGTGACTATACTCGTGAAGCTTCTCATTATTTTTCTCTTGCTTTTAAATAAATGTAGTATTTTTCACTTTGTAAATATAGTTTGGCCTCTGTTTGGTGTCAAAGGCCTGTTCCTGATTCTTAGATTTAAATTCCTTCAAGGTATTATTTACATCTATTGCCTGCATATTCCTTAAGTTTATTTTTAATATTCCCTCAAACAATATTGCAAACCAAATAAAACTAAAATATCTAAGGAAAATGTGGATACAGAAAGCATTTTATGTAAACTCATTAGGTGAAGAAGTGTGAAGTTCTCCCTTTCACTTGAAAAACTACCATTCTTTTTGAGGTAAATTTCAGTCTGAAGCCACTGTACTTTTTAATTGTAGATTTTGTTACATTGATAGTGTCTTGGTATTGTGTTTATACCTTTTAGAAGCAGAGGGAGGCAGAAGGTGAATCCTGTATGTCGGAAGCAATGAAGGACACAGTGGAATGGGACAGAAATGAGCATTCTTGAACTGTTTCTTTGGTTTGACAGTTGCTTTGTTAACAAATGGCACTGGGGTGTTTGAATTTCATTATACACGTAGGAACTTTGTCATGTTCTGCCAGAAAGAGTGGTCAAAACACTGGAATGGGTCACCCAGAGATGTTGTGTAATCTTCGTCCTTGGATGAAGACAATACACTGGAGAATGCCTGAACAAGACAGCGTAACTTCAGATCTTGACCCTGCTTTGGTCACTGCGCTGGACCAGATAACCTCCAGGAACCTTTCCAATCTGAATTATTCTATAATTTTATGAAAATGTTACATAAGCAAATGCATTTCCAGGCCTTAATAATTCCCTGTAACTGTGTTAAACTGTAAACAGGAAAGCAAAGTAAATACCCACTTTTTGCATGTCATAAAGGCAACTTAGATCACCCCTCCAAGGCCCTATAGCCAGAGGCTTGCTGGAGCCAATATTATGATTTTGACCTTTTCATATAAACGTATTTTTGGAATTAGGCACAAAGTTCAGGGACACTGAGACTGGAGTGCTTATTCACACTAGATTGCGTTTGAAGTGTGCTGCTATCTGAAAGCTTTTTATTTTGTTTTATAGTTGCATATTGTAACAAATCTGTTACAATTATTAATGAAAAGTCAGAAAGTCTTCATGCAAAAAAAATCACCATCCATGTCTACAGATGAAAATGGAGACAGCATGCTTTAATGAGGGTCCTCCAAGAGGAAGAAGGAAAATGTAGTACTTTGCTGTGCTTTTGAGTGAGTCTCGTTTTGTTGTGACAGACCTAGCTTTTGGCCATGCTTTTGGAATTCTGGGCTTTTTTACATTACTGTATAAAATATGTACAAGTTATTTGTCATGAATGAGAAACCATTTATGATGGTATGTATTTTGCCAAGGACTAAATCTCCAGTGTGTTAGAAAAGCCTTTGTTTGAGGAAGGAACACAGACAGACTAGACCATAGAGTGAAGAGTATGAAGCAAATTCCTTCACCTATGTATAGTTAGAGGACTTTTGGAAATGCTTTCTTAAAAGATTATCATTTTAACAGTGACTAGAACTAATAATCTGTGCTGAATTGCTTTTACTGAGTTGGGGCTGGGGAAGATACTTCTTTTCTGTAGAAATCGTTTATGTGGACAAGCTCGTGTGTTTGTAGTTGTCACAGTGCTGTGACAGGACCTCCCAAATGCAAGAACAGCATTGCATCTCTTTCTTCATCCGCTGCTAATGAGAGACAAGTTTCAGGGTAGGGAGTGTGGGTGGGGTTAGCTATTTTTATTACTGAAAATAGAGATGGAGAGTTGATGATATGGATAAAGATACTGCTTTCTTTGAGGAATAATAGCTGTGCCAGTTCATAGGAAAACATTCAATTTTTTGCTTTAACTTTCTTTCGGTGTCTTTCAGAATTATTCAGAGAAACAATCCCTGCCATTCCATTTGGAAGTTTTTCTGTAGGAAGGAAGAAAAAAGGGAAACAATGTGGTGGTGATTGCTTCTTTTCCTTCAGTGCCTGGAAAATGTTTGGCTATTACAGTGTTGGAGAAAAGCTTCTCCCTACTTTCAGTTACACTTTGAAAGAGAACTCCTTATCCTCCTACAACAATTTAAATACTTGAGCTTTAAAATGAGGCTAGAAGTGCATTGTCCAGGTCCCTCACTCTCCGCCATCTGACTTCTTGTTGTCCCCAAGAGCTGAGCTATGCTGGCACGTTTCAGATGAGAGACCTCACAATCCTTCTTCCTCCGTGACGCTTTCCCGTGGGGCACGAGTTGTTTCCCAGGCATGGCTTCTAGTGGAGCTTTCAGTTCTCCTTAGCTTTAATCTTCTCAAGCCTCAAACCAAGCAGAGAGAAGAGCTGGGCTGTTGGCCTGCAATACAGTAGAGCTCATTGAAGAGCCCTGCAACTGTGGGTGAAGAGCTGGTTTGCATGTAGGAACTGCTGTCGGAGTTGCTGACACCCTTGCTGAGGAGCAGTCCCTGTATTTTTGTGCTGGGTTTTTCTCTGTGAGAAAAGATGATGTGTTATCCCTAACTGCTGCTCTGTATTGCATAAAACTGGTGGTTAAAATTCATAACTTGTATTACTGTTTTCATGACTTCTTTCCAGGTATCACTGCCCAGTGCCTAAAATTTTCTATGTCCAGTTAACGGTTGGTAACAGTGAGTTTTTTGGTGAAGGAAAGACTCGTCAAGCTGCTAGACATAATGCTGCAATGAAGGCCCTTCAAGCTCTCCAGAATGAGCCTATTCCAGAAAAATTACCTCAGGTTTGTGTTTCAGAAAATTGTTCCTAATCGTCACGTTAAGATACCAAATTAAACCATTTAATTGTGAGTTTTCCAACATTTAATTTTTAATTTTTTTTCATATTAGCTTCAATAATTAGAGATGTAGTGCTAACAAATTGTTAGTGTTATTTCTTCATAACACCTAACATGGAACTAGATTTAAATAACAAAAATAAGCAGGCATTTTAAAGATGGGGTTGTCAACAGTGGTTAAGTAAGAAAATAAAATCAAAATAAAATAGAAGAAAATATTTGAGATTATATCAAAAAGTGGAGAAAATGTTAATTTAAGCAATGGCTTCATGGAAAATGAATTATTAATCTTAAATGTATGTTGTTCCATGAGTGTGATCTTTATGGTTGAAATGACTTGTTCCCAATGTACCTAAGAACCTAATGGAGCTCACCGGCAACTACTGATCACCTCTGATGGTTTCAGGCTTTTAGCCACTTAGTACCCTTTTAAATAGCTAGCTTTCTTATTGCTGTGTTTGTAAGTGATGTATATTGCTGCTTAAAAATTAAAAGGTTGTGTCATATTTTAGAAAATATTTAACAGAAAAATTATTCTCAAAGTAATTTTTGCAAGTTGAAAGGACAAATACAATAAAATTGCTCAGTCAAATAAGCCAAAATAAATGCATGAGGAGACAATCTTCTTGTTTTGTGCTCTCTGATGATGCCCGTTGAACTCCTCTGCACAATACAGTACATTACTAGTAGTACCTTCAGTGTCTTGTGTGGTAGTTTTGAGCTGGTTTTTAAGAATGGAAATAATTTTCTGTATTAAAAAGAATCTTTGTTCTTTCTGCCTCACCCTGTGTCTTTGTCCTCCTTTTGATCCAAAGAGAGTTTGACTCACCCTTTTATTTTGCTCTATCATTTTTCTGGATGGGGAAATTATCTTCAAAATCACTCACTATAATTAATACTTTTTTTTTTCTTTTTTTAAACAGGAGAACTGTTAAAAAAGAATATGTAAAGTCTTAGGAGGAATCTCTGTTTTTTTTTTCATTGTTAATTCCCTTCCTTTCTCTTTTGGTTTCCAGACAAATCTATTGGTTGATAATGAATCCTTAGCACAAACCTGAGTGGGAATTTCAAATTATTGTAACATATATTTATCTCAGAATATTCTTAGTTTTTGAAAATTATATGTTTGATATTACATTTCATCAAAAGAATCTTTGAATTCAAGATATCCATTAATCAGAATGGAAATCAAACCACTAAGACAAGAAGTAGTAGATGGAAGTAAATGATACATATAAGTAACATGGGTATGCACTTGGTTTATATACCGAGTTTTCATAACTCATGTACATACATTTACCTAGCAAAAGTAATAAGATGTTTAATTAACATTCTTGCTAATTGGGTCTGTTTAGTGTCTATTTACATCCATGTCTGTTAGAATGTTCAGACTTTTAGAAGATGTTGTGGCAAGCTGAGTTTCCTGAGTTCTTGTAGCTAATGAAGTAACTTCGTTCTTCTCTTCACCACCGCAAGTTATATATGTAAACTGAATCAAATCCACTGTTAGCTCTGAGAGAAATAGGGAAGACTTGTCAGGAGACAATACGGTAGATTAGCTGAGACATTCACATAGTGCTCTCAAGACCTGTGGGAGCACTGTGGGTCTCTGGTGCAGCAGCTGGAGAGCACTGGAGATACTGTAAGATCTCAATAGCAGGTGACTGTGGGTAGGAGACTAGGTCAAGTCCTCAGTCAGGAAAATCTGGCTTGGTCATGCTGAGGGTAAAGGGAGCTGCTTGTGGGCTAATCATGAAGAAACATTGCTGTCACTTCATGGGTTAGAGTTGTAGGTGACTGGAGAAGGCTGGAGGTGACACTATGCTAGGTCATGATGGAGTACAAAGAGCTACATTGTGTGTGTGAGTGTAGCTATCCAGAGGACTGGAGTTTGTTGAAACAGAGTTTAAGAGCTTCATGGTGCCAAGGTTCAGACTCCTCCGTGCTGCTGGTCATCTGAAGTACACAAAGGGGGGCTACGCAGTGGTGGGATGTGCCCTCACAACAGGACATGGTCCAGCTTAGTAAAACTCCGTTTTCTTCAGCAGAACTGATCTGCTTGGGCCCACCATGGAAGATGATTGGTTCACCATTCGTCAAATGTCATGGGTGGATCAGAGCCAATACACATTAGAGTCTGTCTGGCCTCGATTACATGAGTGATGGACCTTCCTTCTACCCAGTCACTGCCACTGTGCTTCCAGTGAGAGCAGACAGACCTACTGGTACTGATCTAGCCCGGCATCCCATTAGTAACTCAGTGAGCTTCACTGGAATGGGGCCCATGGGATATAGCGCAGTAAATACATGGCTTTACCTTTTGGCCTTCGTAACTATGTTTGCTTAATGCAGGCTTCTGTTTATTCTTTCATTTCAAGGTACCCTTTTTGTCCTTTTTTTTTAAACTTTGTTAAGGATACATTTTTTTAGCTGTATTAAACCATTGAAGAGGAATATTGCCATCTTAATACTTCATTGCATAAATGTATAGAAGATCATAAGGTGAGCAGAAACAAGAAGCAATCAGCAAACAGGGCAGGGTTACAGGTGTATGTGAACCTCCTTTCATAAAAGAGCTATTGTGTGCCTGCCAGAGCACCTCTGCTGTCTCATAGAGGTGAAGCTAAGAAAGGCCTTACAATTAAAGTGTCAGTTGTGGAATGAGGATCAAATTTAAATCCAAAGTACTCCTTAACATGTTTTATCTTCCTTAGAGAAGTCATATGACTAAGGTTTAAAACTTTATTGCTCAGTACTAAGGTCTTAGCCTTAGTGTCTATGATCCTCTCTAGTCTTCACTCACGGTTAGGCTCTCTACTGTGTTTGGTGGAAAATATTAAGAGTTAACAAGTGGTAGACAAAAGGTTGATAAATTTCTTTGCTAATGTGAAGAACCTAATGCTTTTTTAATATTATTATATAACTTCAGTATCTGGATTTTATAGTTATACTGGTGGCTGAAGATTTAGATCAGACTTTGTTATGCAAGATGGGAACTCTGCAGGAATCCACCTAATTCAGCCCAAGTTCCTTTGATATTTACCTCCACTAATAAAAAATCAGGAGCCTGGCCAAGGTTACATGGTTGTTAAGAAATCCCAGTTTGAAACATTCAGGGCTTTGCAGTTTGAAAGTAGCTGAAACTGGAACCTCTGAGAACTGAGGAAGATGTGTCCACGGGGACAAACCAAAAGGCAGCAGTTGCAGAAGGCGGTAACTCTTTGATTGATCCCCATGCTGGTGGTTGTCTGAAAAAAATAAGACTTACCTAAAGTGCAAAACAAAGATGAATTTTAGGCAGGATCATGTTTGTGTGTGCCTTTTGTTGTTTTATCTCTTAGCCTCTGTGTTTGTTATGTTCCTATGGATAAATAAATAATGTTCTGTGTTGAGCAAGCTGTTCTCTGTCACTACCTTTTCACACTGGCCATAGCTCCCAGAGGGAAGTCAGTGGAGGGGCCATTAACCAGCTGGACCTGCTGAGGACACCTGTAACCTGGTGACCCAGTCAAAGCATGGGGGTGATTCACTGAATTTCTTGTGAGAGAAATACAGTCTTCTGTACTATCCAAGAAGTACAGAAGACTTCTTCCTTGCTTGGAAGGGGTACCCACAGAGAAACTGAGAAACAGGCCAAAGGATCTGTTTGATCCTCATGTTTGACATAAGCAGTGTGTTTTCAGATTATTATTATCCGTGTCATTATCAAGACTAAAATCAATGTAACTTATTTTGCCATTTGTCATTAATTTAAAAAACTAATATATATGTGTCCCTTTATTAGGAAGCATAAGTGTATTATATATGGTTTCCCAGTCAGCAGGTGTCTGATAATGGGGTGCTGAGGTGGATGTATAAACACTGGTTTACAGCATGACAGAACTCAAATGTCTCAGAGAAATCACAGGAGAAGCATGTTGTATTTTTTTATCTTCTCAAAATTGTAATATGATTATGTATTCTTCATTTTCAGAATGGAGAAACAGGAAAAGACTCAGAAGAAGATAAAGATGCGAATAAGTCTGAGATCAGTGTAGTGTTTGAAATTGCTTTGAAGCGCAATATACCTGTCAGTTTTGAGGTATGTGTTGCATATTTATGTTTGTTAAGAAAGTATTTAAAAGCGTGCCACTAAAACTCAACAGTTAAAAATATTAATACATTCTGAATATGACATTTCAATTAATGCAAAATATAAATAAAAAGTTGTTAGTTTTTCAGAGTCTAAGACACTGAGTTTTTACTATTAAATTAGATGCTCTTTCAGAAGTATTAGAGACCTAATATTTGGTTGCAAACAAGTGGATGGTGGAAAGACAGTTCAAGCATCTTCTGTATAGTGCTGTGGGATTACAGTCAGTAGCCGCTACACTCAATCTGTTTTGAAATAATCTTCAGAACAGTCAGCCAAAGTCTTTGCTTTAACTGTCGGCTTTCGTACACTATAAAAGTTCCTATTGCGACACTGCATCCAGTGTGCTGTTTTCAGAAAGTCACGGGTATCTTTTCATCTGCCACACCGTTTGACTCCTTATCTACCTCTGCTTAAGCCTTCATGATTCTTTTTTTCTCATTTCATGTGATTTTATCTATGAACCTGCTTCTGACACCTTTGTTTACCTTAAGTAATAAAGAATATTTGGAATAGCTCCAATGCTATCAATGAACAAACGGTGGGAGAATGAGTGATAGTAACAGGAAAATTTTTCCGATGAGAAAGTTCTTAACACAAACTGGTTGTAAAAATCTAACCTTATTGTGGCAGGAACCACCAGATTTTCAAGCTGGGCTTTTAATTCCCCCCCACTTTTTTTTTTTTTTTTAATATATGCAGACAATGCCAATGTCAGTGGCTCTTTATTTTTCTGCTTTTTGTTTTACATTTAAACTGAGCATATCTGAAGAACATAGGTAGTGCCTGTACTGGTGATGGTTATTTTCTCCAGTGCTTTTTGCTTTTGAAATATGGGCACATATTTGCATGCCAGAAAAAAAAATACTATGCTATGGCATACCTTACAGTGTGCTGTATGCAGTTTGCTGATGTGTTTGGCCCATATCCATGAATTGGCCAGTGTCAAATGAGCTATTTGGACCTTCTCAGAAATCTGAGAAATCTCTCCGAAGGTAGATAAGGGAGCCAAAGATGAAGAATATTGTTTTTGACTCGGGAATTCTTCAGTGTAACCAATGGGTATGTACTTTGTGTATACAGTCTATCTAATGTGGACTAATGGGAAAGTTAACGGAAAGTAAGATCTCGGGGATAAAACTGGGGTGTCTGGAGGTGTTGGTGTATCAATTTGCAACTACATGGAAGGAACATAGCTCTTATACCGGATCAGTTGTAATGGAAAGACATGCCTGTGTTTCAAAAAGGAAGCTCATAATTAACGTTTCAGTTTTCACACATAATTTTCTACCTTATGTATTTAAAAGTATTTGTAATAGGTCCATATGAATCCATACACTAAAACGCAAGGAGGTGAATGGTGACACGTCACAGAATAGCTTGGAGGTTGAAAAGAGAGATAGTGCTTTGAAAGTCTTCTTAACTTCATTCCTGTGTCTCATCTTATTTAAGGGAGCGCATTTGGTAAGGAGAGAATGAAGGCAGAGATACCTAGTACAGAAAAAGCCTAATGTGTCACTTGCCAGAGAATTTTAACAATGTTGAAAAAGACTGTTTCTTGCTCTCCTGACAGATTTTGTGTTATTTCCCCTTTAAATATAAGTATAGGTGACATTCTTAGATAGAGTTTTGATTGAACTTGGTACTGGCTTATATTTCAATAAAACTACTAAGCAATTATGGATAATCCCCAGGACCTGATGTTTCTAATAGGTTTTTATTTACAAATGGTTTTGTGTTATTCCAGGCAGACATCAAAGCTTTCTCTAGCTTTTTTTTTTTTGTGTGTGCAATAGCTATAAAATGATCTGCCTTTTCTTCATCTGACGAAGCTTTAGCCAGTGTTCCAACAGTGCTGTGTTATGCAACTGAGTAATAGTCATAAAGATATGTAAAAATCTATGTAAACATGTCCTCAGAATTGCACAAGGAGTAGAAAATAAGAAGAGCATGCAGAACCCTGTGGCTTTATTCTGTCTATCTTGTTTCATGTACTGTGGCTAGTTTAAATTGCCTGGGAAGTTTAGTTTTAAGGAATTTTAAGGAATTTTTAAAATAAACTAAAATAAAAGCATTCAATTCTAACAAAGAACAAGCTTTACTCCATACTTCTCACTGATGTGTCCTTAGCTAGCCTTTAATCATCAAGTCAAGATGCAAATCCTCTAAGGCATTTGTGGGACTCCCAATGAACAATTTTTAAGGAGGGATCACAGAATCACAGAATGTTAGGGTTTGGAAGGGACCTCGAAAGATCATCTAGTCCAATCCCTCTGCCGGAGCAGGAACACTATTCTCGATGCTCTCTCTAGGCATATCAGGGATAAGAAGGTCATTAGAGGCAGTCAACATGGCTTCACCAAGGGGAAGTCATACTTGACCAACCTGATAGCCTTTTATGAGGACATTTCCAGGTGGATAGATGATGG
>VZTO01011391.1:40246-64219 GCA_013400615.1 Syrrhaptes paradoxus | reverse complement strand
AGGGTGAGTGTCAGGAGGATGGAGCCAGGCTCTTCTCTGTGACATCCAGTGATAGGACAAGGGGCAATGGGTTCAAGCTGGAACACAGGAGGTTCCACTTGAATATGAGAAAAAACTTCTTTCCAGTGAGGGTGACAGAGCACTGGAACAGGCTGCCCAGAGAGGTGGTGGAGTCTCCTTCTCTGGAGACATTCAAAGCCCGCCTGGATGCGTTCAGGATATAAAACTGATTACTGTAGGAATTGTTAGAATAGCTGTAAAATGGTCATTTTGCTTCTTATTCCCTCCTTGACAGTGCTAAAATCTTGTGGGTTTTTTTGGTTATTCTTTTGAAACATACCAGTTTTTTATTTCCAACTTGTCAGTAAGGAGTTGGGTGACCCTAGAAGACATAACTGAGGTCAACAGCTTCAGGTCATAGAATATGTTGGGGTGTTTCAGATTGTCATTATATTTTCAGTATTTTTCTTTGGATTGGAGTGTTCTTTCTTTAGAATAGCAAATACAATAGTGGTTTTTTTTCATTCTCAATATCAGGAGTGAGGGGATAGAGTGCCTCAACAGGCAAAGTTTCTGCCCCTCCATCCATTTCCAGTGTTCTGCTGGGAAAAAGTGTTGCAGTTTCTTGTGTCCCAGTCTTATCACAGTGAGGCAGAGATTCTGTGTTTTGAACTAGGAACAGACCAAATTGCTGACTCTGGGAGACTGAGCAAGTTCTCAGCAGGAAGTTTCACACCCATCTGGCTCCTGCTCTCCTGGGGATTAAGGCTTTTGGGTTGGATGAGTGACATACTGAGTAGCTCTCATTTGGATCTGGCATGATTGTTGCCCTTCCTCACTCCAGTTTTAACAAAACATCCAGACTTTTTTTTTTTTTTTTTTTAAAACTGTGAAAATCTACTGTGTCTGCCTGCACAAGCACATGGAAATATATTGATATTTTAAAACTTCTAAATAATAAGAGATTATTATTTATTATACTGGGTGACATGTTTTTGTTGACCTGTTTTTTGTCTCCTTTATAATTTTTTAATGTCCATTTAATCTTGTTGCGATCTTTTGAATTTTCTACCTGGAGTCTCATTAATAATTGAAGCAGCATTGCTTTTTTTGTTGTAGTCGTACTGCTGTTTTTAATTTGTCAGCATGATTCATTAAATTGAGCTAAATTCACTCTTGATGTAACTTAACCTTAAATGTGTTGTGGTCCCATATGTTTTCTCTTGCTGGAGTTATTCTTTAAATCAGTGGAACAGAAAAACAAAAGTGTATTGAACTGCCACCCTTAATCAAATTCTCAGCTTTAAATTAGCCATGATTGGGTGCACGGGTCGCATCTTTCAACTGAGGAAATGGTTTAATGTACAAATGCATATAGTGTTCTTGGATGGCAAAGGCTGAATTTCTTTTCAGTGTTTTCTGTCCCTAGGCTTGTAGCACAACTGTTTGAAATCATGCAGAGTAAAAAGATCTAAAATCTGGGGTTAACCAAAAATGTGGTTAGGTAAATATTTTTTTGTTAAATTACCAAATTTGGATATTTAGCTTGATCCGGATCCCATCTGAATCCTATGGGGTTCATTCCATTGACAACACAGACTTTTCTTCATTTGCACAGTAACAAGGAAACAGTTGTGAATGGTTTCCAGGCAATTATTTAGCTCCTGTCACATACTTAAAAGTTTGAAAACTCAAAACCACATTGGAATACATTAGTTTTATATTAAGAAATATTTTTTCATGCATGTGAAAATATAGTCTAGTTTTGTATTAACATTCTTTTTTGTTTGTATATATATATATATACATATTTGTGTGCTTTTATATGTAGATGAAAAAATGTACATAAAACTAATGTTTTAGGAACTCAGCAATTATATTTCTTAAGCAAATAATTTTGTCCTTTTTCATCTGGTCAATATAGACATTTTGTACATTTTATTAATATGTTATATTGCATGTAAGTAGAAACACCTGTATAATAGTATTAGTAAGACCACAAAAAGATTAAGGACTTTGATAAGGTTAATTTAGCTGTGTTTTACAGCCAACACATTGTAATACTTGGATAGTAATGTACAGGGGTGGATTAAGATACAACTTTAAAGCAGAGTGGGAAGAAACACTGCAGGGCGATGAAGGTGTTCAGTGCTGACACGGATCCCAACTGTGCCCAAGAGCAGGAGAGCCTGGCACTGGGATTGTCCCAGCTCTGGTGCAGGCAGCACAGGTTCCTGTGGCTCGGCATGTGGCAGTGTCTCGAAAGCACTGCTGCCTTCTCACGTGGTGAAGCACTAGCGGGCAGCTTTCAAGGGAGGCAATCTTGAAAACACTTCTGAAATTATTACCTGGAATCTTAGAGTGGGAACTTTCCTCGACTACTACAGAAAAATCCCGTGCTGGCACAGATGTCATCTTATTCTGGGAAAATGCAAAGTTGTCTGTTATTTGTCATTTTGTGTCTTTTTATTGATCTGTGTTGTGATAATTATATTTTCTGGGTGAAGTTCCCACAAAAGAGAGCTTGAAAAAGAAATACAAGCCTAAGGAGACCTCATTACAGTGTAACAGCAAAACTAAGTAGTGCAAGGGACATGACCTTGATAAAAAGAACTTTAATACAAAACATGTTATAATAATATTAAGGTTGAAGGTTTCAGCCCATTAAAAATAGTTATTACACCAAGAAAGCCCTAGTACTTTTACTTCCATTCCCTTGCACTCAGGCATTACACTTCTTCAAGAAATGGTTTGATGTAATTGCACCTACTGAAAAAATATGTACTTGTATTGATTTTGAAGATAATACAAAGAGGTGCCTGTCAGATGCTCTAATGTCTCCTTACACACAGTACATGTAACAAAGATTAAATTAGGTAGCTGCTTCCGCCTATCAAACAAAATAACTGAACCTTTTCCCAAATGAGGTCTCTAATTCCTGATAGACATTGTCCAGACCAGTAAATGGTCTGGACGTGAAGAGATGGCTATCTCAGCACTCGCAGGACTGTGATTTGTTGGTGAATGCATCCTAACAGTATAGCCTCCCAAAAGGAGGACGTGGAAAAGTGAAGATACAAAAAGAGCTAAAGGAACGTACAGTGTTCAGAACTTCATTTTTTTGCCATATTATTCTAAGTTTTAATAGTGGAAAAGTGTTTCAAATGGGTTTTCGCATGTCATTCTGAATATGTTTGGAAGAGAATGAATGAATGAAACTTTTCAGAACTGATTGGCTTTTGTGTGAATTGTGGTAGCTCTTTTGATAATTCCTTTCGGTACTGTTCTGAGGGACAGCTGAGAGTTGTGGAGGAAAGACTATGGCATCCTTTCAAATGTACAGGATATCACTCTGAGTTGTGTACTCCAGCAAACTAAGAGTTGGGAACAGGCATCCTGCATGCAGCTAGGACAGCATTAAAATACAGATCTCTAAGACTAAGTTTGGGACTGTGCATGAACATTCTACATTTTAGTGATAATAAAAAAAGATTATGAACAGGTCAAAATGACACCATATAAATATCGTTTTGAATATATGTTATGTAAAGAAATAGCCAAAGCCAGGTGGACCTTCATTAATTGAATTTCTTTAGTACATGAAGCACCTTGCAAGGAAAAAAAGCAGTAGCCTTGGTTTAAATATGCTTGATTGTTGTGTATTGTGTTATTGTATAAATATTTTTGAAAATATAGGTCTACTGTATTTTCAGTGATTTGCTTTATCTAATTAGCCTTAATTTTCTGTCCTCAAACCTGGTACTGTCGTTAAATACTTGTTCAGATTTTATGAAAACCCATCTAAGTGCCTTCAATTAGCAGGAAAACTACATTAGTAGTAAGTACATTGCCGAAATACAAACATTAAGTTATGTCCTTATGGGGCGGTTTGACTCGATGTTATTTTTGCTTAAAAGGTGATTAAAGAAAGTGGGCCTCCGCACATGAAGAGCTTTGTTACACGAGTTACAGTAGGAGAATTCACTGCAGAAGGAGAAGGCAACAGTAAGAAACTCTCAAAGAAGCGTGCTGCAATGTCTGTCCTACAAGAACTTAAGAAACTTCCTCCTCTTCCTGTGATTGAAAAGCCAAAACTTTACTTTAAAAAACGTCCAAAAACAATATTGAAGGTATGTGTCTGCCTTTGACAGAATTAAGATTGTTTGCTCAGAAAGTAAGAGAGTTACTCAGATTTTCAGTCACTGAAGGATTATTTGTCATTTTCTATTGATGCTGTTACTTGTTTGCCTGTGCTAGTGTTCCTGTACTTTCCAAAATTCTGAGAACACTGTGAAATTCTCAAACATAGTGGCTTGTAAGGTGCTCACCTACATCACGGAAGTCTTCAGGGGTTTGGTTCAAGTCTAGTGGAGGATCAAACCCTCCAAACAGTTCTGTACAGCCATGTGAATTTTTAGCATCATCTCCTCTGGGAGGCCCTACTATGATATATGGTGGTTCTCTCCCTGATCTTTCCCCCTTCCCCAGTTTGAAAAGGGAGAGAGTTACAGGAAATAGTAGATACATGGGGAAATGGTGCACAGTCCAGCTTCCTTCCCTCATGGAGTTAGATTTGGGAGTTTTGTGGCTTTGGCTTCAATTTGTTTTGATTTTTGGAAGACTTGAAAGAAGGCCAAGAGTACATTGACATGTCAGCCTAGTGTGTCACTTGTCAGGCGCCAAAGGACAGTACTTTTTTTGTTTCCTGTGTTTGATAATGCTCTTTAGCTCTCAAATACAGATAGAAAATTGACTGGAGACCAGCCCACGGAGGACTTGCGGACTTTGAACCATCCCTCCATTAAAACATGCCCTGTCTCAAAGGATATTAATATGCTTCTTGCTGCACTAATGCTTTTGCTTCATTCAGAGGCTGTGGACTCTTGTGAGCTCAAGCTTCTGAAATGGTGCTTTTATTCTTGGTGGCAGTAGATTTATTGCTACTTCTACGATTCAGTCAGTCTATGGTGACTAGCCCTGGTTTGTCTACTCATCCTAAATTCATACAAAATCAAAGGGTCATCTGAAGTAATTAGTCTTCCAAATGATCTAACAAAAGCAGCTACATAGTGTCCATATATTTATGAAGCATCACTACCTAGTCTCAACACTGAACCACTAATCAGATTAACTTGTCCTCTGTTAAGGACAGTTTTGAAAGTGGCCAAAATCTGCTACATTTCATTTTATTTTAGGAAGTGGTATTTTGTGAGGAAGTAGTTAAGCTCTTTGTCCATGATATTCTGTTCTATGAAATGGAAANGTTCCTGTGGGATCTGATCTGGGTGTTCCTGCTCCGGCAGGGGGATTGGACTGGATGATCTTTCGAGGTCCCTTCCAATCCCTAACATTCTGTGATTCTGTGAAATGTTGGCTAGTCATTTAGGTATAGACATTGATAGTCTTTCATACTCATTTTAGGTGAGTGTAAATAACAGTGGAGAGTTGCTCACTTTCTCCCTGGTGTTGCAGTAACTTTTACCCCATACTATGCAGATCGGGAAGCTTGAGACTAGAATTGCAGAAAAAAACAGGAAACCTTCTTGTCCAAAACCTGTGCTTCAGAATATAGTTTTAGGACCTAAATTTTGTCTCTTTTTCTGTATTTGTCTCTTGTTAGTTAAAAAAGCAATCTTCAGTTTTTCTGAATTTTGTTATGTCCATGGCTTGCATCATGTTAGGCTGGACAGTATTATACCAGTATGGCTTCAACTCAGTCTTCATCTAGTGTTACATTGATAGTTTGTAAAAATAATTACTTTACTAAAAGTACGACCATTAGAAATCTGTGTACTCAGTACACCAAGTGCAGAGTTCTGTAGAAGCAGCCGACAGGAAAGCCATCTAAAACAAGCAAATACATCGGAAAGTGTAAAACTAGATTTGGAAAATGTACAAAGGATTTACTTCGTCATTTTCCACTTTTAATTTGCCTTCAAAAGAGAATGATGAGTGATTTAAAAAAAAAAAGTTATTAATTGGATACCCAGCTCTTACTGAAATTCTGTGGATCTAATTCTCAAATGTCTAGGAAAAAATGAACATACAATGTTGCCTAATGGAAAACCATCAGCATTAATACACCTTTAAAGCTGCAAAATCTGAAAAGGCTGTTGATATGGCTGTCTCATTTTGGAAAGTTTTTCTCAAGAAAGATGCTAAGAGTAGAATAATGTAAAAATCTCTTATATTACCATATACCATTTACCATTACAGTTTTAAATTGAATTATTCAAAGTTGGCCATATTAGAAAGAGACATTGATAGTTAAAATAGCCTGGATGTGTAGAAGGTTTTTATTTTTTTGAATATCCAAACTTCTGAAATGTTTTCAGTACGCCGATTTCTTTTAATTTAACCTGCATATGTTTTGAGTATCAAAAAAAAGTGACAACAATAATAGTTCTTTCTATTTGTATGTATATTTATGAGGCTATTTCCTGTGGCCTGCACTTTATTTAGCCTGTTCTGCATTTTGTGTCTGCCTGGCTTCTTGCCCACACAGTTGCCCTTGTGCATGACATTGCCTTAATTCTTTCACCTACATTTTCTCTAACAACTTCAGCAGTTACACTATGTAGGATTTGCTGCACAGCTTTCTTAATATAATATCCTCTGTGCTCTTTGCCTTCAGTTGCTGATCACCTCTTTAGACTCTGGACCACTTGTTTGTTCTTATTTGAGAAGCTCAAATAAACATGACTGCTGATCTTCTCTTATCCTGCAAATGGCTTCACAAAAAGGAAATAGCTCAATAACATAAAAACAATTCCACATTCAAATGCCATTCACACTTGCAAGTTCACTCTTTGTTTTATAAAGGGGTTAAATATGACTTAAGGTAACTCTTTTTGGGTCTTAATTTCTTTTCCTTAAGATCTACAAACAAATATTTTCATAGCTATTTACTTTGACAGAGCATTTGCCATGTGAGTAATACCATATTAAAAGGATTTGAGAACTAGGTATTTTGTAAGGACTGTAGTTTTTCACCTGTCTGTGTAATCTTAGACAGACCATTCTCTCAGTCCTTTTCCCCCCATCAGGTCGATTCCCCCAATGACCATACATTTTGACATGTTATTGTGAGGAATATTGTCTGTTAAGCATTTGAAATACTTTGTGGGCGTCTCACAATATGCAACATTTCAAGCCACTGGAGATATTCCTCTCTGTCTTTTTTAGCTTCACTACATAAAAGTATTTTGAGGGTGAATTCCTATGACACGCAAACAGACTAAACCTTCTGCACCTTTAGTTGCACTGCAGAATGGAAAGCAGGAGTGCTGAGAAGGCAGGAAGGCCAAGAGAGGCAGCTTCCTTGTTATATAGCAAATCTTTTTTGTCCCCATGTAAATCCCACCTCTTCTTAGCATACTGCATCTTCCAGCATTCTAGCAACCTATTTTAAGGGGTTAGAGGGAAGTGTCGTAGAAATAGGGCAATGCAATATAACCGATTGATGAATCTGCTAGTTTTCATCCATCCCTGTAGGACCTCCATACCTAGATGAGGATATTAGTGGCTCACAAACACTGGGTATGCACACTATCTGCAACAGTGGTAGACAATAGGTACATATATTTTTCCACAGTTTTGAGCTTGAGGATTCTTAATCTTCTGTGTCATGATTGGAAGATGCGAAGAAATGTGCTTCTTATTCTCTCAAAGGGGATGTTAAAGAAAAGGAAACCCTAGTAAACGATTTATTGAAGCAGTGTAACAATTGTATGGATATATGTTGAAATAACAGTACTTTCTTTTCAACCTGTTTTAGACTGGACCAGAATATGGTCAAGGAATGAATCCCATTAGTCGTCTGGCTCAGATCCAACAGGCCAAAAAGGAGAAGGAGCCAGAGTATGTTCTTCTTTCAGAAAGAGGAATGCCTCGCCGTCGAGAATTTGTTATGCAGGTATCATCTGCTCTCACGTTAAGAGATAATGCCCTTGCTATGCTATGTTCAAACTCAAGCAAAAAGGTGGCGTAATATGAAGTGGATCCCTCTGTGTTTAGCTCTTTGTTTTACAGTCAGTTGTACAAGAGGAGTATGAAATACGGTATCGGGAAGCCTGATTGAACTTTCTTCTTTTTCTTGGTGAAACAAATGGCAATTAGGTTATGTGCCTTCTAGATGCTTTTCTTGTAGTGCTTTTGCATTTTTTTATACTCTTTATTTTTGTTCCACCTGATGTTTTCTGTCTTTATCTGTGATGGTTCATGATTTATTTACTTTCACTCGTCTTTTTGAAAATTTGAGGTTTTTTCTATTGTTGATCAGAGGGCTACAATACAAACATGAAATATGGGTATGAATATCTCCATATTACCAAGCACTGTAGTTTAAGAAAACAGAGTTGTAAATATTTTCAGATTTTCACTTTCTTTGTGGCTCTGTTCATATCTGAAATACCACCAAAAAAAAGCCTTTCTTCACATGTTTTCACCTGTACAGTTAAAGACTCTGGACCTAATACAGAAACAGTAGAATCAGTAATGTTTAGTTTTTAAATTAAGTACATTCACAAAGATTTGATATAACCATGATAGTTTGTTAGATAGCCTAATAGCAGGTTAAGAAAGGAGCAGAAAAGAATTCTTTTCTCTTGTGTTTTCATTCAGGGATAATTTTGTGCCAGAACAATTCAGAACAGCATAATTGAACATGTTTTGACTTCTTGTCTACAAACCACACCAAAATGTCACTTCTGATCACAAGCAGAGTTTATAAAGTTCCAGCACCTCCTTCTCCAGAAAATTAGTTAATGTCTTCACTTATATCTTTAAGTTCTTCCTTCGTGTCAATCAAGATAAGCTAATAATTTCCATTTCCTTGGACCTCAGTGGTCTTTCTTGATGATTTATTATTTTTCTCTCTGAAGCAAAAGAAGATATTGGGTGCCTTTTATTGCAGAATCTGATTTATGAGTATAAACTTGAATTTCCAACTTTTTATGCTATGTTAAAGTATTTGAAAAAGAGTGATCCTATCACAGACCATCCCTTTTCCCTTGCTCACGCCCCCGTAGGAGTGTCCACAGTTGGAGATGGTTGTGTGAGGTGTCTGTGCTGTGTAATGCAGTCCAATATTAGAAAGATGGGCTGAGAATTTGATTTTCCATTGGAGGAGTCTCAATAATAACAAAATCTTTGGTTTGAATTAAAAAAAAAAAATCTTAAAAGCAGCAAATTTCCTTGTCTAGGAAAACCTGTGAAAGAGAGTAAAAAAAAATCCATAGATCAGTTGCTTTGTTATGTGTACTTTTAAACACCATGCCCCCTTTTTTGCCCTTTTGTGATATTTTCACACTAAGATCATACTGGTGTTCCTCCCTCCTTCAGGAAGGCTCAGTGGATTCATTATAACATGCAAAAAACCTTATCAGAACAAAAAGCCTTTGTATAAACTACTTAAACAATGTTTTCATTTAATTTAATTGAATGTGGAACTAAAATATCCAGTGATAATATGTTCATTTTTAACTGTCACACAAAGAGCAAGTTTAGATGTGATGAAATGGATCCAATTACTTGTCCTGACCACTAGATAAACAGAAGAAAACCTCTGATGACATTAGTTGGTGTTCTGTTCCCAAAGTTAATTTCAGAAAGCTCTTTCTCTTTGTAGTCAGACCTTTAATCCTTGATAGAGGTTATAATAATAGCTAAACCAGTTTTACAGGTCTGAGAAATAGCAGCACATTGATTTATTGTGAGCTGTGTTATAAATTATCAGTTTGTCTTGTCCTATTTTAGTCCCTCAATTTTATTGCATATAAACTTGTAGCAGATTGGCTCTTTTCTAATTGTGATTGCAGAACTGCATAGAAGATAAGGTTTTCCTTTCAAGATTATTAATATTTCTGTCTTAGGTAGCTGAATATTTTTAATTACATATGTACTTTGAAGGGTTATTAATGATCATTATTATTTATTTACAACCTCTTCTTTTTGTGTAGAATTAATAGGTATTTGAATATATACATGATAATTTAAGGAGAGTAAATATTGAATAACAAATTACTAAATAGTATTTAGTATTTATTTAGCAGTTGTATGCCTGGTTTTACTATTTTTTTAAAGCTCCTTCTAGAATCTTTCAAGTCTTTGACTTCGGTCATGGTTTAACCCCAGCTGGCAATCAGCACCACACAACCTCTCACTCACTGCCCCCCCGGCAGGGTGAGGAAGTGAATCAGAGGCATAAAAGTGAGAAAACTCATGGGTTGAGATAGTTTAATAGGTAAAGCAAAAGCCATGCATGGCAAAGCAAAACAAGGAAACCATTCACTGCTTCCCATGGACAGGCAGGTGTTCAGCCACCTCCAGGAGATCATGGCTCCATCACATGTAGTGGCTACTTGGGAAGACAAATGCCATGACTCTGAATGTCCCCTGCTTCCTTCTTCTTCGCCCAAGTTTATATGCTGAACATGACATCATATGGCGTGGAATATCCCTTTGGTCCCAGCTGTGTCCCCTCCCAGCTTATCGTGCACCCCCAGCCTCCCCATTGCTGGGATGGGGTGAGAAGCAGAAAAGGCCTTGGCTCTGTGTGAGCACTGCTCAGCAATGACAAAACATCCCTGTGTTATCAACACTGTTTACAGTACAAATCCTAAACATAGCCCCGTACTAGATACTATGAACAAAATTAACTCTACCCAGCCAAAACCAGCACAACCTCTAATCACCTTGGCTTTTTTATTTTCGTTTCCTTTTTTTTAACACACTTTGGAAACTGTATGCTATTTTAATAGAAAATTTGGCAAATAAAACAGCTTAATGGAAAGAATGAAATGCAGGTGTCAAAGAGCTATGAATATTGCATAAGTGAATAGCAATGACAGTGCTAACATCACAAACCAGACACATACAGCTTCAGGAGTTCAAGAATGGTACCAAACCCAAGGAATAAGTTAGAACCTCACTCTTAGCGGCTACCCATTGTCGTTATGGTATGTCTTTATTCTGAGGTTTTAATTTCTGCTAGTTTTATGAAAGGCATCTGCTTTGTCAGGAACCCTTTGTGCAGTACAGACCACAGGTCCAATGAGGAGTCTTCTTTCCAATGAGTATTTTGATAAAAGCTTGTTGGGTAGAAGTGTGGAAAAGAAAGCAGCCCCAGCCCCCATGTTCCTTGCAGTGCGACAAGAGGGGGAGGAATGCAAACATGGTTTTCCTCTTTCTGTAGAAACCACTCTCATTTAAATCTCCAGGTCATTGTTTGTGTTTCTGTTGTTCTGGATACTGTCCTGATGATTCCGGGGAGCTGCTGCAGGCAATGCGACGAGGAAGTGCAGATCCTGTAGCGCTTCCCGCATTAAGAAAGAGAGGGGAGCAAGAGTGGGGGAGATGTTCAGCAGGGAGAATGGGGTTGTCAAAGAGGCTGGTGGAAGAGAGAGACAACTGTGTGTACACTAAGATATGGAAAAATGTATCTCTTTGGTATGAGTTTGGGACCGTCTAAAAAATCTAAACAAACCCCTCTGTGTGAAGCAGCACTGTAGTCCTGTTCTCCTCTATTCTTACTTTTCCAAGATTGCATCTTCATCAAAAGAGCTGATGATTGTTGGTAGGTCAGCAAGATTATCACCTGATTTATTGTGATTATGATCTGTGTTTTCTTTTTAAGGTAAAAGTAGGCAATGAGATTACTACTGGAACAGGCCCAANAATAGCTAAACCAGTTTTACAGGTCTGAGAAATAGCAGCACATTGATTTATTGTGAGCTGTGTTATAAATTATCAGTTTGTCTTGTCCTATTTTAGTCCCTCAATTTTATTGCATATAAACTTGTAGCAGATTGGCTCTTTTCTAATTGTGATTGCAGAACTGCATAGAAGATAAGGTTTTCCTTTCAAGATTATTAATATTTCTGTCTTAGGTAGCTGAATATTTTTAATTACATATGTACTTTGAAGGGTTATTAATGATCATTATTATTTATTTACAACCTCTTCTTTTTGTGTAGAATTAATAGGTATTTGAATATATACATGATAATTTAAGGAGAGTAAATATTGAATAACAAATTACTAAATAGTATTTAGTATTTATTTAGCAGTTGTATGCCTGGTTTTACTATTTTTTTAAAGCTCCTTCTAGAATCTTTCAAGTCTTTGACTTCGGTCATGGTTTAACCCCAGCTGGCAATCAGCACCACACAACCTCTCACTCACTGCCCCCCCGGCAGGGTGAGGAAGTGAATCAGAGGCATAAAAGTGAGAAAACTCATGGGTTGAGATAGTTTAATAGGTAAAGCAAAAGCCATGCATGGCAAAGCAAAACAAGGAAACCATTCACTGCTTCCCATGGACAGGCAGGTGTTCAGCCACCTCCAGGAGATCATGGCTCCATCACATGTAGTGGCTACTTGGGAAGACAAATGCCATGACTCTGAATGTCCCCTGCTTCCTTCTTCTTCGCCCAAGTTTATATGCTGAACATGACATCATATGGCGTGGAATATCCCTTTGGTCCCAGCTGTGTCCCCTCCCAGCTTATCGTGCACCCCCAGCCTCCCCATTGCTGGGATGGGGTGAGAAGCAGAAAAGGCCTTGGCTCTGTGTGAGCACTGCTCAGCAATGACAAAACATCCCTGTGTTATCAACACTGTTTACAGTACAAATCCTAAACATAGCCCCGTACTAGATACTATGAACAAAATTAACTCTACCCAGCCAAAACCAGCACAACCTCTAATCACCTTGGCTTTTTTATTTTCGTTTCCTTTTTTTTAACACACTTTGGAAACTGTATGCTATTTTAATAGAAAATTTGGCAAATAAAACAGCTTAATGGAAAGAATGAAATGCAGGTGTCAAAGAGCTATGAATATTGCATAAGTGAATAGCAATGACAGTGCTAACTTCACAAACCAGACACATACAGCTTCAGGAGTTCAAGAATGGTACCAAACCCAAGGAATAAGTTAGAACCTCACTCTTAGCGGCTACCCATTGTCGTTATGGTATGTCTTTATTCTGAGGTTTTAATTTCTGCTAGTTTTATGAAAGGCATCTGCTTTGTCAGGAACCCTTTGTGCAGTACAGACCACAGGTCCAATGAGGAGTCTTCTTTCCAATGAGTATTTTGATAAAAGCTTGTTGGGTAGAAGTGTGGAAAAGAAAGCAGCCCCAGCCCCCATGTTCCTTGCAGTGCGACAAGAGGGGGAGGAATGCAAACATGGTTTTCCTCTTTCTGTAGAAACCACTCTCATTTAAATCTCCAGGTCATTGTTTGTGTTTCTGTTGTTCTGGATACTGTCCTGATGATTCCGGGGAGCTGCTGCAGGCAATGCGACGAGGAAGTGCAGATCCTGTAGCGCTTCCCGCATTAAGAAAGAGAGGGGAGCAAGAGTGGGGGAGATGTTCAGCAGGGAGAATGGGGTTGTCAAAGAGGCTGGTGGAAGAGAGAGACAACTGTGTGTACACTAAGATATGGAAAAATGTATCTCTTTGGTATGAGTTTGGGACCGTCTAAAAAATCTAAACAAACCCCTCTGTGTGAAGCANAGCTTCAGGAGTTCAAGAATGGTACCAAACCCAAGGAATAAGTTAGAACCTCACTCTTAGCGGCTACCCATTGTCGTTATGGTATGTCTTTATTCTGAGGTTTTAATTTCTGCTAGTTTTATGAAAGGCATCTGCTTTGTCAGGAACCCTTTGTGCAGTACAGACCACAGGTCCAATGAGGAGTCTTCTTTCCAATGAGTATTTTGATAAAAGCTTGTTGGGTAGAAGTGTGGAAAAGAAAGCAGCCCCAGCCCCCATGTTCCTTGCAGTGCGACAAGAGGGGGAGGAATGCAAACATGGTTTTCCTCTTTCTGTAGAAACCACTCTCATTTAAATCTCCAGGTCATTGTTTGTGTTTCTGTTGTTCTGGATACTGTCCTGATGATTCCGGGGAGCTGCTGCAGGCAATGCGACGAGGAAGTGCAGATCCTGTAGCGCTTCCCGCATTAAGAAAGAGAGGGGAGCAAGAGTGGGGGAGATGTTCAGCAGGGAGAATGGGGTTGTCAAAGAGGCTGGTGGAAGAGAGAGACAACTGTGTGTACACTAAGATATGGAAAAATGTATCTCTTTGGTATGAGTTTGGGACCGTCTAAAAAATCTAAACAAACCCCTCTGTGTGAAGCAGCACTGTAGTCCTGTTCTCCTCTATTCTTACTTTTCCAAGATTGCATCTTCATCAAAAGAGCTGATGATTGTTGGTAGGTCAGCAAGATTATCACCTGATTTATTGTGATTATGATCTGTGTTTTCTTTTTAAGGTAAAAGTAGGCAATGAGATTACTACTGGAACAGGCCCAAACAAGAAAATAGCAAAAAGAAATGCAGCAGAAGCAATGTTGCTACAGCTGGGTTACAAAGCATCTACTCCCCTTCAAGACCAGCCGGAAAAGGTGAGAACCAGTTGTTACGATGCCCACACTTTACCCTTGTCTAGATTTCTCAGCTGTATCAGCTAATCACTTGGGAAGAACAGAAGCTTGAAGTTGTGCACCCCCTGTTTTAGGAGGCTGCTTGTCAGAGATCAGCCTTTGTTTAGCTACAGTTAGTAGTAAGTGCAGCCTCTCCTTCTGTAAGAGTAATTAAGAACAGAAATGTAGTTTCAGAGGACTGTGTGCAGAAGTGTACGTGTGATGTGTGTGGCTATTTCTACTTGCAAATCAGGATGAACGTGCCTCTTGATTTAATTCAATTTTGGGCATCCATGAGAGGACTGAGAGGAATTATGTTATTAATTTTCATGCATGAAGTAGTCGTAGTAGTCAATGTTTTTCTTCCTGTTACGTATGCGCTAAAAGCATTCCAGAAAAATAACGGCCTTTTCAGGTTTGATGACTGAGAAAGAAAATGTGGAGAAGGAATTGCATTTTAAATGTGTATGTGTTGCAGGTATGTATTTCCATGTTAGGGATGTGCAACTTAACACTCCTCTCCTGTATTGAGTTTATTGATGGAAGGTTTTGTAACCAAAATTGGGTGTTAAGGTTTTGCGTTTTGTATCCTGAAAAGATATTTGGTAAGGTATTTGGCCAAGCTGTGGACTCTGAACAGCTTCTGTCTTATGCAGAGTCACTGCATGTATATATTTTGATCATGGCTTAAATGTCTGCTGTGGCTGCACCAGCAGGCTCAGGTCAACAGAATGTTCTGCTGGGTTTTTCTGGAGACCACATGATAAATCTGAATATAGTATATATCTGTATATATCTTCTGAAACACTCTTTTTCTTTAAAATAAATAAATATATATATATAGGAAGATACTCTGTTTTATACATTCTGTACTCTTAGCCAGGAAGTGCATGGCATACTGGTGACTTGGCTCCTCCTCCTTTGAGAGGAGCAGCTCCATGTATGCTATTCACACTCACCTTCACTATGTTCTTCTCTATATATCTTAGTCATATATAAGTGTGCAAGTTCTCTAAACAGAGTACTTGGAGGCTGGATGGTGTTCCTAGTGAGAATACACTGTGCACTCATAGCCATTTTAAAAAAGGCTTATGACAGAGTCAAATAATTAATTTTCACCAGAATTCTGAGGCTTTTCTGCTGTAGAAGATACTTTCTACCAGTTTCACCTTTTTATTCAATGACAATTTGGGCAAAGGGCTTGTTGAGAAACAAAGCAAAACAGAAAAGTCAACTTTTTTCTAATAGGAAAACATACGTTTTCATTCTTGGATTTCAATCTGGCTGAACTATTTTTAATCAGTAATTTTCAGAGATAAAGCATAAAGAAAAAATTCAGCCCACAACATAGTTGCTTTGGAGAGCTCTGCACAGTGGAATCTTGTGGTTACATTGAAATTCCTTGAAAAACATTGAGTGGCTAAAAGGGGGTGCTGCTGTTTTGTTTCCCTACATTTATTAAACTATTGCTTACAAGTGCATTGTCTTTAAAAAAACAGGTTTAATTACATACTTGAAGACATAGATTTCTTAGAATTGAAAGAATAGCATACAATGGCCTAATATTATTCTGAACACAATAAGTAAACAAGATACTGTATCCAAAAAAATGTGAACTACTCAAATTTTATGTAGTGGGAGTATTCAAGATCATAGAACAAATTTTTTATAGCTTTGTTGGGGTTAAGGACATAAAATATCTAGAACATCTGGCTTTATCTTCTGTATATAACAGGCTGAACATATTTGAAGCAGATACACAAGTTAGTTTGTGTAGATGAAAGCATTTAAATTTTCAAACTAAACTGTGCTGGAGAAGAGGAAAAATAGCCCTTAGATCTCCACCAATTTGTGTGTTGCAAAATTCCTTCCATGTAAGTTGCAAAATAAAGATGAACCATTAGAAGATACTTGTTTCTCTCTTTGAATTAAAAATAGGGCCCTATGTAAATTAGCTGATGTTTCAAGTTGGCATCTGAATGGATAATTTTCACTTGTATTATTTTTGATGCTTTTGAAAAAGGAAACTTCTCTTTCCTCTCCTCCCCCTTCCCTGAGTCCTTTCATCTCCTTTCTCCTCCCTTAAAAAAAAGAAAGCAAAATTCAGTTTTTTTTCCTTAGCCCTGGTGCATAAAATGTGACTGTGTTCATTGTTTTAATGAAGATCTAAGAGAGTTACCAAAGCCATGCATGGTGCTGATGGCAGCACAGGTAAACAGGTAATCAAGGTAATGTAAAAAAGGCTCTGCTCTTTCCTGAGCTAATCGCATTCCTGCAAGAAATCAGGAATGTTTGTGCAGAGCCCTGAGGACAGCAATTTGAAAGTGCCCTGGGAGACTTCTTGCAGCTATCAGAATTTTAGTTCTAAGAATCACAATGGAGAGTTGTAATATGTTCATTTTTTCATGTTTCCAACTTTTCATTTCTTCTTGGCACTTTTATTCTTTTAGAGAGAAGAAAACCATTGATGTGCAACAGCAGCACTAAGGATAATGTACTGATAGATGAATTCTTGTTAAATTCCCATCATGATCAAGTAAATAAACAGTAAAAAGAGGAATGAGGAGAGTTGGAAATGTTCTTCTCATACTGTAGTACCATGCTCATGCTGATTTTCAGAGCATGTTATGGCTGCACAATATGGATTTATGACAAAACCATGCTGTTGTAACAGACAGCAGTAAATACAAATGAATTTATGGATTTCATATTGCTTATTCATTTGAAGAAATGTCATCTTCCATGTCTTCCAATATACATATTATCTGCTTCATAATACGACTTAAAGTACGTGGAGGGGGGTAACCAGTTTGAGAGCCAGCTCTAATAGTTGTTCTCCCTTTCCACTAAACATCTCCCATTTTTATTGCACATTGCCTAAGCTGTAAGCACATTGGGATTTACATGATGAGAAAAGGCAGGGAAACAAATATTGGAATAGCTGCTTTGCATAGCATGCCCTTCCTTTCTCTTAACATATAATCTAGTAGGCTGCATTGCAACGCGATAGTAATCTGAACAGCCTTAACACAACCTCTGAGAGTGTTATGATTTAACCTGGCACGCAGCTAAAAACCAACACAGCCATTTGTTCACTCCCCTCCACTGGAATAGGGGAGAGAATCAGAAAAAACATAAAACTCGTGGGTTGAGATAGTTTAATAGGACAGAAAAGGAAGGGAAAACAGAAAAGGATATAAAAAGCAAGTGATGCACAATTGCTCACCACCCAATGCCCAGCCCATGCCCAAGCAGCTGCCACCACCACCCAGTCAACTCCCCCCAGTTTTATTGTCCAGCACGTTCAGCATGATGTCATATGGTATAGGATATCCCGTTGGCCAGTTGGGGTCAGCTGTCCTGGCTGTATTCCCTCCCAGCTTCTTGTGCACCCCCAGCCTCCTCGCTGTCAGAGTATGGGAAGCTGAAAAGCCCTTGAATTAGTGTGAGCACTGCTCAGCAATAACTAAAACATCAGTGTGTTACCAACACTATTCTCATCCTAAATCCAAAGCAGTACTTACTACACCAGCTACTAGAAAGAAAACTAACTCTATCACTGCCAAAACTAGGAGCAGCAGATGTTAGGATCTTCTTGTCTTAGGATGTAATTTCTCAGTTGCCTGTGTAAATTTTCTGCTTAAAACATTTGATTTTAAGATTTGGTAACATATTGGGTTGAGCCTAATCCTTGGGGAAACATTTATATTTCAGTGTTAGGGAATAGCTGTTAATGTTTATTCATGAAGCGTATATTCCTCAAATAACCCATTTTAGACAAAAATTAAGATGTGTTGGCAAAATTTTGTAAGCAGATGTGGCAATCCCAATTCATCTTCTTTAGAATCTTTCAACTAAATTTATAAACATTAATGTTCTGTTTAAGGAGTAGTTTGCTCTTTACTTATTTGTTTTTTCTACCTCTTTCAGCTTGGAGAAAACAAGAGTTGGAACGGCCAGAATGTTGGGTTTCCTGAGCCAACAAGTAACAGTAAGTACTGCTTTCTGAATTTATATTTATACTTATTTGTCTTTGTCTCTGGAGGATTTGGATGATTTGAGACAATTGAAATGCTTTTTGTAAAAATTTTAGGGCTTTTATTACAGTTAGATGAATGAATTCTTGAGCATTTTCTATGTGAGTGTAGATACGAATGAGTGCAGGAAGAGGGAGATTTTTTTTACTCACTGAATCATTGAATCCTTAAGGTTGTAAGGGATTTGGGGAGTTCATCTAAACTGCAGGGTCAGTACAGAGTTCAGACAAGGCTGCTTATGTCTTTTTTCCAGTTCGCCGAGAATGGAGATTCTGTAGCTTCTCTGGGCAGCCTGTTCCAATGCTTAATTGTCTTCCCACTGATTTCTTTTCCTTCTCACCCAGTCAGAACATCTCCTGTTTGTTTATGACTATCATCTCCTGTTCTTCTGCTACATGCCTCGGTAGTGTGCCTGGCTCCATCTTTTTGGCAACCTCTTCTTAGGTATTGCAAGGCTGCTGTTAGGTCCCCCAACGCCTGCTACTATCCTGTAAACGTGGTCATCCAAACAGATTTTCATCATGTAGTAATTCATCTACCTAGACTCTAATATCACAGCTTGGATACAAGGATGCTGTGGGAGACAAGGTGTCAAAAGCCACGCTAAAGCCAAGGTAAATGACATCCGCTGCTCTTCCTTCACTCATAAATACAGTCATTTTATCATAAAAGGCAATTAGGTTGTTGAGGCTGTTTTTTATCCTTGGTAAATTCACACTGAGTGTTTCCAATGGATTTTTTTCTCCTTTGTGAGCCCACAAATGGCTTTAAGAGGGCTTACTGCATGATTTTCCCAGAGAGTACAGTGAGGCTGACCAGCCTGCCTTTTTGGATGACAATAATGATGCCTTTCTCCAAGGACTGGAGACCTCTCCTGGTCTTTGTGACTTTTTGAAGATAATAGAGAGTGGCCTCATAATGACATAAGACAGTTGACTCAGCACCCTAAGATATGTCTCATTTGGTCCAATGGACTTGTATGTGCTGAAAATTTCTCAAGACATCCCTGACTCTGATCTGGTAGTTTTTCTCTTCCTTGAGCCATGTCTGTAGACACAAAGGCCTGAGAGACCTTGTTAGTGAAGACTGACTCCAATTTCACTACAAGAGGGAATGAACAGGACAGACCTTTCTGACTTTGTAACTAGATTTTTGCTCTTTAGAGTGGTAAAGATAATATCATAACCATCTACTATACCAACAAGAAAAAACAATCCCTTTCCCAGGCTTCATCTGGCAAGAAAACTTTGGTACTTACACGTGTAAATCCAAATCTAGAAGGAGAACACAAAGGCAAACTCACTCAACAGGAGACACGATCAACAAAAATTATAATTTAAACCTGTGTTGACCAAAGAACTTACTTTTTACAGATTTACCTGCTCACAGGCCTTTTTTTGAAGTCACCACAGGCCACAGTACAGAAACAGGTTTTCATTCTGGGATGTTTTTCTAATGCATGAAAGAGATTTCTATGCCTTCATTTCCATTCGTCTGATCTCCCAGTAAATTGGAAAGCAAAGGAGACGTAGCTCACATATCAGTAGCTATAGAGTAGTTATTTCTAACAGTTTTCTTTCTGTTCAGATTAAGCACCACTGTGCTTAATCCCTTAACTCCTTTTTTGAAGGTTCCAATCTAGAGGCAACATTAATAATAATCAGATTATTAAAGTATATGATTTTTTATTTCAGAGGGATTGTGCTATCCTTTTGCAAAATAGGAAGGGTTTGAAGCCAAAATGTTATCAGCAGCCATATATATTTTTTACTGATTTTTTAGCTCTTCACCTCATAAAGGGCCTTTCTCCTTTAGCGTATATTCTTTAAAATTTACAGCTTAACTGTGATTTACATATAAAGGCATAAGAGGAGAATGAACATGTTGCAGTTACGTAGAGGACAGATCAGTCTTTCTTCACCTTACAGTCTCATCCAGGATTCATGGAAGACCTGGAAATGCATGTTCCTTTTCTAAATGTGTTAATGTGGTATCTACCACCCCTGGATGAATGAACTGCCAATAGGTCTTCTTTTTGAGTTTCTTATTGAAACCTCTCTTGGTATTGCTAAACTACAATGGCCTTTCTGAGAGAATTATGAGTCTCTGCATTGATTTGCACTCTCTTAAAGTAAATTTAAAAAGAAAACCACTGTAGTAGTTTCTATACTGTAGATCTTTTGACATATAAATATCACACCATTTATTTGTAATGTACAAGAAGGATTCACAGATTCCTGGATAGAAAATGCACAGAATGTTTTTGTATGTTATTTAGGTAACCAGTAAGTTCAGTTGATACCTTCCTACTGAATGGCTCTATGAAGAGGGCTGCTTATCACGATGTGACTGAGGTCAGGGGATTGCAGCATTTGGAGAAGATCCATCCATTTCTCACCCATTTTCTGTAGACATGATTACTTGTTGAAATGCTGTGCTAATATTTAGTAGGGGATGGTCTGACAGTACATGTTTACCTATGAGCACTTTGCCTGCTCTTTTTTCTTGTAGAATATTACGTGCTAGTTTCCCAGACAGGGAATGCACAAAAACCCCTGAAGTAGGACTAGTATTATGAGTTTTGCCTGCACCCACCCATTGATCTTCCCCTAAGCCTCAGAGTCCAAGATAACTTCAGAGCTTTGCCATCAAGCAGAACTGAGGAAGTTTGAAGTGTCTTCTCCTTTTGAATGAAAGAAGAGACCACTTGTGTACATGATCTTTCTTGCACCTGTGAAGTCCAGGGTTTTTTAAGGCAGTTCCAAACAAATTCCAGTGTTTGAGATGAAAAATGTCACATCCTTTCAGGTATGAATATGCTAGTTTATATATAAGAACAACAGTTGTTAGCAGGTGTACCTACACTTGCAGTGTCAGCGTTATTGTAGGAAGTTTTAAAGAGGGCAAATGGAGCAGCTTCCTCCCTTCTGTATGCTAGCTTGTAAGAGAAGTGTACTGCTTGCATTTGTTGTGACCCTAAAACTTAACTCTGAGTGGTCTCGACCATCTAAGGAAGGCCCTGAGGTTGCCGCAGCTACCATTTGGCAGCCCTTATTCAGAGTTCCAGTCATTTTATTCCAGGAAATCAATTGCATCCCATTAGGACAACGTACCGTGCATCAGTTTTCTTTTGCAGGTGGATACTCTTTCTTTATGTGCATAATGCACTGTGTCTTCATCTGAAACTGTGTGAAATAAAATTGGAGCAATAAAGTGAAGTTGTGTATTTTAGTACAACAAAACCAAAACCTGTAACAGTTATACTTTAGAACAGATTTTCTTGTACCCTTATTATGTAGTTTGTTTCTGCTGGGAAATATCCTTCAGTCTGTATCCTCCTATGTACTCTCACAATACATTTTTAGTATTCCCTATTAAATGTCCTTGAAAATTAGCTTCTCCTGTTTCCCTCTGTCATGTACTTTTGCCGCTATCCCTGCACGGAACTTCACTTCTGTTCCTCCTACTTGCTGGTCAAAGCTTTTTCCCACAGGTTTGCTTCTTTACCTTTCCTCTTCATTTCACAATCTTAAAGATGAAACAAGAAGCTAATTGTTTCTTGGTTTGGGATATCTCAGACATTTTTTGCATGTGAAATAACAAGAACATTGAGTGAGTTTTTTTCCATTATGCTTCTGGAGGAGACATTGAGACTTATGTGGGCAGACCACAGGCATTCGCAGCCCATACAGGAGATGTTTACTGTCAACAGAATGCTCATTTATTTCTCTGCATTGGACTTAAGCAGTTATCAATGAAAACAAAACATGAAACAAATAAACCATCCTAATACAAAGTGCATTCTCTCAGTATTTTAGTTTTGTATTTCTGGGTGGGGTAGTCACAAACATCATACAGTATGTGTTATAGGAGAAGGTCTAGATGAGCTATGAAGAACAAAAATATGTAAAAATAAAAGAAAAAAGTAAGTTTTTATGTATTGTAATTCTAACAAGGGAAAAATGACCCTAACTGGTTTTATATGTTCCCTACCCTCAGTTTTCCATTGTATAGTTTTCCTTTGCCTATTTTCAGCAAGAGTCACAAAGTAAGTACTGAAAGACTAATAACAAAAAAAATTTCCATTCAGAGCAGTTCTACCTCTGTAAAGGACAGGCTCTTTGTTTTTCTTGCCTAACATTTTATTCGTGCATGACTTTACAGTCTTTGTTCTTCAGAGTACATCTGCTCCTGCTGTTTGTTCACCACCTGAAATCATAATCATTTGTTTGTGACATCACAATTAGTTTCTGTGAAGATGATTAGATTGTCACCAACAGATGATTATGATTTCAGATGGTAAATGAGCAGCGGGAGCAGATGATCTCCTAAGGAACAAAGATACTTGATCTCATGCAATTGTTCCCAGTAAAAAAAAAAGGCAATGAGTAAAAAGCAAATAGATATTCAGACGAGTTTCTTAAAACTGTGATGAGGAAGTTTGAGCATTTTTCCATGAATAACATGTATTTTAGTATTTTGTTTAAATCTACTTAAATAATAAGACATTAAGAATATAAGATATATAAAAATATTAAATTGTGTTGTTATTGTAAGCCCTAACTGTACAGTTACATTCAAATTCTTACTTAGATGTTTCTTTACTGGTTTTTTTTGAGAAAATAAATCCAAAAGAAAGCACATGTTTATGAAACTTTGCATACTAATGCATCTTCACTTTGGAGGAAACAAAATTATGTGAACTTTATAGTTCTGGCCCTCACTAGTTTTATAAAGACTTTTTTTTTGTAGCCCTCTACATGTTTATTTTTCAGCTGGGGATTTTGGTGAAGATTTTCAGTTGATAATTCAATACCCCTGTGCTTCCATGAACAGTAACTGAAGTCTACAGTTTGGGAATAATGTTTTTGCTTTGAATTTCAGACATTTTAATTGGAAGTTACATGGGCTATATTTTGCTGAAATATGAAATAGTTTTGGTTGTGTTTCAGAAGTGATTTCCAGTGAAATGTGTGCATTTTTGCTCACTAAGTACTGCTGTTTTATTGGACTTCACTTTTGAATTGCTTCCAAACTTCCTAAACTCCGTCAGTTATAATACACTCTTGCTAGGAGATAGATTGACACATCACCAAACATTTGTTGAATTATTTGTCATTCTGAATAGAAACCACAGTAAGAGGGGTTGATGACACCACTTATTTGATGAAGCACAGGGCCACAGAACAGTAGTTTTCCTGTTTCATTTGGGTTTTTTGTTCTGTTTTGTGGGGTTGTTTTAGCAAACATGCTGTCAGGTGAACATTGTACCATCACTCTGTTTCAGGGAGAAGTTCTAGCAGCTGATCAACTTCTCTACACTCTGTATGTCTCACAACCTTGGCTGGAGTGTCTTATAGCATTGGTTATGTTTAAGTGACACTTGCCTCTATAGCTGCTGCATTGATATGCTAATTTAAAAAAAAAAAAAGGATTCATCTCATCTTCTAGCAATGGTCTGAGATATTTTTCTCTTCTTTTTTTTTTAAAACATAGGAAAATCATTTTTT